>ML821147.1:175379-201026 GCA_009831015.1 Picea engelmannii
TGTGGATTCAATAAACCTAGAATATTATGGAATCCACATACCCTTTTCCATAGAATATACTAACTAGATCCAAAAACCAAAGACATGAAATATGGTACTACACATATAATATATTATCAAGGAAAAAACAAGCTACATGAAATGTGTACATTTGAACAAAAATTTACAAATTAAATGAGTATATCAATAAAAAAAGACATTCTAACCTTGCAAGTTCAAAATCCCAGCTATGTAGATCGAGAATTGGATTTGTTCAACTGGTGGGTGACGGAAAAAATAAATAGCTCAAACAAAAGCCAAGAACAGTGTTGCAACTATAGCAATTGTGTCGCAAAGTCTCCTAAAGTTAGGTATATATAGATCAAATAGTCAACTAGCCGTTAACACCGACCAATGAGATAGGAAAAATTTTCGTCGCTATTGCCACGAAAATCCCAACCAAGTTAAAATCACCTATTCATGGATATTGTGCCAAACTTTCGTGGCAATATCGATGAAAATCTAAAAAAAAAAAAAGATGAAACTAATGAAAACATGGAAAAATTTCGTGGAATAATTCACCCATATGTAGTAGTGTGGTGTGGTGGATGACTCATCAACAGGCTCCTCATTTTCCTCATCAAAAGTGACTGGCTCTAAGATTGGTTCATTAATATCCATGTTGTCTAATGCCAACTCAATATTTCCATCCAAACCCATATCATCGGGAAAGACATCCCACATATTTTTCTTTCCCTTCAACCACTCTTTCCTTTTCATGTAAATAAGATGAAGGTTGGTGTGCACATACACCATTGTCTCTGCTCTAGATTTCTCAATCCTACTCTTTTTCACATTGTACAAATTTCCATATGTGCTCCAATTCCTCTCACAACAAGAGGACGAAGTAACCTAAGAAAGGACCCTGAAGGCTAACTGTTGTAGAATAGGGCATGCTTCCCCATGAGTTTCCCACCATAGATAGGCCTCTTTGACCCCTCTTTCTTCAAGCACATCATACCCTCCAAGCCTCTTAGTGACAGTGGAGAACTCAGTGAAGCCTTCCTCAATCTCATTAGTCAATTTTTTATCCTAGTATAACCTTCTAAATTCTACCTTTATCCCCTATGAAATCTCTCCATCCATGTGAGGAGGGAATTCAGGTGAAGGGCCAACACCAGCAGTGAGCCACTCTTGACTATAGAACTTGGGGTTCAATCAATGAGCCAATAAATGAAAAGGTGTATAACTCTTATCCCACCTAGAAACAAGAATATCATTTATAGTGGACCATATGCTCTCTCTTGATGTCCCATACTCAGGGGACTCATTCTCCATAACAATTGTTTTCACATACTCAATCATGGAGTCCCATCCCTCATAAACATCTCCTAATATGGCCTTGTCTGTGTCTTCAAACCTCAAAAGAGAAATGATAGGTTCCATGATCTTAATGCTAATATTGACCCTCTCTGTAACACCCTATTTCCCCCAGACTATAAATATAACTATATTGGCCAGGAACTATGGCAAACTTGAAGGTGTGAACGCTTGTTTTGATGGACCTTTGTATAGAAGGTCGATAAATGTAAATTATGTTATGAATATGTGTTACATGACTTCTGAGAGGGGGATGTGCTAAAAGAGACCACGATGGATAATGAAAGGTGGTGGAAGGGAGCTGGAATGGTTGCGTTAAATTCCATCGAGGCAGTACCATAATGGTTTTTACTTGCTCAAAGACCAAAGCAACTCTTTGACCCTGGAAGGAATTTTCCATCAGATTGGTAGGTGGGGAGGCTCCTCAAGAGTTAATGAGGGGATGGGGGTGAATTGCCCATCTGTAAAAGCTCTCAGACCTAACCATGGATGGGGAAATTCACACCACATGCAATCTTGCAGAGAAAAAGGCAAGAGAGGAAGTGTGGTAGAGGGTAGAGAGAGCGCGCGCGACAGGGATCGCAAAAGAGAACTGAAGAAACTCTGGAAACACAGGGAGTTATGAACATAGGAGAAGGAAAGTAACCTTCATCCTGGATTATTTTTTTGTATCAGGAGAAGGAGAGTAACCTTCGTCCTTGACTTTCGTTGAGCTGGAAGTAAGAGATTGAATCTCAGAGCATCATGGTCTAGCTTGGGGGTGGCTAGTGGTAAATCCGTTTGGAGTCACTGAGCCTACGGTTGGGTGGAAATGAGCACCCCTCTCAGCAGTTGCATCACGCCTGGTGGATCTGACAAGTGTTTTATGCCTTGTATTTTGAATTGAATATCATGAATACATGCTCATGTTTATACACCCATAATGATTTATGTGTGGAATGATTGCCTGGTGTTTTAGACTGTAAATAATGGATGCATGTGTATAATTACATGCCATAGTTGGTTTCTATACAAATTATTAAGTCTAGGGCATGAGTTCGCTCTACCGAGAATCGTCTTGTTTTCTTGATTCTCGTAATGTTCTAGGAAGTCTCCTCGAGAGCACTCTTCCCCGGGAATTACCACATAAACCTTGAAAACGTACCGAACCTTTACCTAGAGACTCGACTAAGATCAAAGACAATTTCCCAAGAACCGTCTAAAGGTTCATGCAATCCAGGTCTGGAAACCTTATGCAAGAAAGAGTAGCTCTCTAAGGTCTTGGATTTGTGGGAGTTTGAAGCTTCGAGAGGCTGAATTTTGTGATTCAAGCTCAGAGAGGATAGTGAGTCCAATTATCGAAAGGGAGTATTTTGTCGTTTAGTAGATGAACGTTCGGGATCCTTTCAGAAATACCCCACATCTGTTAGGACCAATGGATCTAGAGGAGGAGTGCAGATGTTAATGCCTCGACCCCTTCAACCTTCGCAAGTAGCGATGGGGTCCAGGACCATAGATCCAAGGATCTATTAGAGTTCTATTGACCGTCGATCTTAACCTTGGCATAGGCAGGAGAATGGACTCAGTAAAGTCCTGAAAGTCCCGAAGAAATCGGAACCATCCACCGGTCGAGGACACATGGTAGTCGGGTAGCATTTCATTGACTTGCGACTTGTAGTGGTCAAAGGGTAGGACCGCACAAAATCACAATTCACGAAATCATGACGTGATCATGGTCATTGATCCAGGAGTGATCTGGTCCATCGGTTTAAGGGTGAATGAGTTTCGGCGACCGGGAGACCAAAGGGAAAGACCCCTCGGTTTCATAAGTCACGAAATCCTAGTATACAAAAGCCTGATGCACTCTGTGGATTGGCCCTAGGTCATAGGACAGGATCATGTGGCAGAAGGAGGAGGTAGGCGCTATCATTTGGCTAAGGGTCTAATTGGGATCAGCATTTCGGGACCCGAGAGTTTGAGGAAATGAGAAGTCGAGGGACGCGAAGTCCCGACGAGCTCGAAGACTTAGCCCCTGGTCATGCTAAGCGATCACATGGGTGGAGAGTTTAGATAGGTGTTAGGGGAATCGAGATTTCGGGGAATGGAGAGTCAGATCTGGCTCGCGTTCATTATCCCAATATGCAAAATAGAGATACGATCACAGTCGTTGATCGAGGGGATAGCACATGATCGTAGATATGATTTCTTGGGAGGGAACCAGAGGTTGGGAGTTTGGGTGGCTTCGCATTTTGAAAATCCCGAAATGTGAAGCATCTCTCATAAGCACACATGCATACCTTGTGGTCGTATGGGGAAAGCTTGTGTCTCATATGGGTTTGCACAATCAGGGTTCAATCAGGTCTACGGATTTGTTAGCAGGACCTCGGTAGGGAGTCGAAGAGATGATTTGGATCGAAAACGAGAAAATAAAAAATTTATTTTTATTCATGCCCATCGTGGGGGTGTTACAAATTGGTATCAGAGCATGGTTACAAAACTTGGCTTTCTTGGGCTCATGAACGAGTTGCGCATAAACTCCATTTGAAGTACTCTTAAAAAGAGTAACCCTCTATCTTAACCCCCTTTACCAAAAGTCAAAGTTAACAATGAAATTCCTATTGTCTGTATGAATTTAGGAAATATGAATTATGTGTTGGTTATGAATGAATATAGTGTTGACTAACAACAAGTGTTTTTGTCTGCACACAAGCGAACAATGAACAGCGGGAAACTATAGACATATAGAATGATGACGGGCCATGAAGTGTGGAATGGCTCCCACAATAGAGACGAAGAGTTTGATGAAAGGAGGGTGGTAGAGACCCCTCAAGATCTAGCTAAGACTGTGAAGAGCCTCATGGTCAAACTACAGAGATGGAAGGCCAACAACGAGAGGTTGATAAAAGCACAAGAGAAGCAAACGGAAATTAATGCAGTCTTGTTGCAAAGTTTATCCGACATATAAAGACAATTGCAGCATGGACCTGACACCAATCATGCAGACCGACGACAGACAAAGAGGAGTCGAAGTCCACCCGAGATACAAAAATGTGGACTTTTAAGTGGCCACACTAGGAAGAGAACCTCAAGAAAGGTCCACCCCAGAGATAAGGGACAAGCGTCGGATGAGTCCTCTGGAAAGGAAACTAGCGACTTGGAGGAATCTTCTAGTAGCAGAACTAGTCCACATTCTCAAAGGAAACAGAAGAAATGAAAGCATTCCAAAAATTATAACCTCGAAGAATTCAAGAAGGCCAAACCACCCTCTTTCAACGGTAATATAAAGAGGGGAGAGGAAGCGGAGGCCTGGCTTCTTGGACTAAATAAGTATTTCATAGTCCATGACTTCTCAGAAAACTTGAAGGCCCGAGTAGCCACTTTCAACCTGAATGGGAAAGCTTCCATTTGGTGGGAGGACCTTAAGAATGTGAAAGGGATTCATGAAGAAGACCTGTCTTGGGAATGGTTTGAAAAATACTTCAAGAAGAATTATCTGTCGGAAAAATATTTCGACGAAAAGACTAAAGATTTTTATGAACTCAAGTTGGGGCAACTCACCATAAAGGAATATGTCAGCAGATTCCTTGAGTTGCTGAGGTACGTACCCTATATAAAAGAAGAAAAATCAAAGGTGCAATGATTCATCAGTGGACTACCTAAGGACTATTAGAACAAGATTGAGTTTGATGAGCCAAAGACCCTAGAAGACACCATCCGAAAGGCAAAATATTTTTATGAACAACGTGGGCATCGGACAGAACCTCATGAAGGCTAGAAGCAGAAGAATAGTTTGGAATTCTAGAAAAAGGGGTTTAAATCCCCAAGATTTAAAAACTATAAGAAGGACTCAAGGATGAGCTTCCCAACCTAAAGTGTACACCAACAAAATTTCCCCTCCCAGAGTGGAAATAAACCTTTTGGACCTACCCCGGGAAAGATTGATAACCCAAAGAAAGAACCCTTGAAATGTTGGGGTTATGGAGAAGAACATCTACTGAGGGACTACCCACACCGACAATAGAACAGTCGGAGAATTTACAACGTCCAAGAAGCTACCACCGTCAATGACATGGCCAGGAGTATGCCGCAAATTTATGCATCCGTGGATAATAAACAAATTGACCACCAAGCTTCAGTGGTGGAGATGGAAGGTATGATCACCAACCATCTAGTGTCTATTCTAATTGACCCTAGTTCAAATTTGAGTTATATAGCCCCTCAGGCCGTTGATAAGTGTAAATTACAACTACATAAACATGCCAAGCCATGGTTGGTACAGTTAGCCATTGGCACCAAAAGAAAGGTAGAGGAGGTTATACCAACTTGCCAATTCACTATGGGTGAAATCCCCACCCAAGAAACCATTAACATACTATCCCTAGGATCGTATGACCTGTTGATTGGTATGGACTGGTTAGCTACATACAAATCTAGACTGGATTTTTACCATAAAAAATTAGAATGTGTAAGTGAAGAAGGAATAAGGATAACCCTTCAAGGGATCCAAAAACCTGTCTCGATGAGACGAATATCATCCCTTCAAATGAGAAAGTATTGCAAAAAGGGATGTCCACTATATGTGATACAGGTGTTGGAATTAGCTGAAGATGACAAACCAAGCCTCGAAGACCACCCTGCACTAAGAGAATATGGAGATGTATTTCCAAAAGAGGTACTAGGTCTACCTCCGAGAAGGGACATTGACTTCTCGATAGAACTTGCACCAGGAGTAGTGCCAGTGTCTAGGACACCCTAAAGGATGAGCACACCCGAGCTAGTTGAGATTAAACTACAACTAAAAGAAATGATGGACAAAGGCTATATCCGACCCAGCGTGTCTCCATGGGGAGCACCAGTCCTGTTTGTGAAGAAGAAATATGGTACCCTTCGGCTGTGCATAGACTATAGACTGCTCAATAAGGTAACCATAAAGAACAAGTAGCCCCTACCCCAGATCTATGACTTGTTTGATCAATTGGGAGGTGCTTCCATCTTCTCAAATATTGACTTGAGATCTGGATACCATCAAGTCTGAATCAAGGGTGAAGACATCCACAAAACTGCCTTCAGGACGAGATATGGTCACTACGAGTTTGTGGTAGTACCATTTGGATTAACCAATGCCCCTGCCACTTTTATGTGCTTGATGAACAATGTGCTCAGCAAATTCCTAGACAAATTTGTACTGGTTTTTATTGACGATATACTAATCTACCCCAAGAATAGGGAGGAGCATGAGGAACACCTTAGACTTGTACTTCAAGTGCTAAGACAACATCAACTCTATGCCAAATTTAGAAAGTCTAACTTTTTCCAGAAGCAAATACATTACTTGGGCCATGTCATATCTGAAGAAGGGGTAGCAGTAGACCCTGACAAGATCAGGTCTATCATGGAATGGCCTACCCCAAAAGATGTTTCAGACATCAGATCCTTTATGGGATTAGAAGTATACTATAGGAGGTTTATAAAAGGATTCTCCAAGATTGGTTGTCCAATCACTGCCCTCCAGAAGAAAGGAGTTAAATTCCTTTGGACACCAAAATGTGAAGAAAGGTTTCAGTCCCTAAAACACTTATTGACTCATGCACCTATGCTGAAGATCGTCGATCCTGAAACTGACTTCCTCGTGTGCACAGATGCTTGCAAGGAAGGGCTCAGAGGAGTCCTTATGCAAGAAGGAAGCGTAGTCTGCTATGAATCCCAAAAATTGAATGAGCACGAAGTCAACTATGTTACCCATGATCTAGAGCTAGCCGCCATAGTGCACGCCTTGAAAATGTGGAGGCATTACCTCCTGGGTAGGAAATTTGTACTTATCATAGACCACTGTGGATCGCAACACCTGTTAGACCAACCAAAACTCAATGCTAGACAAGCTAGGTGGATGGCCCTTCTTAGCGAGTTTGATTTTGAAATCAAACATATCAAGGGAAAGGAAAATAAGGTGGTTGATGCCCTTAGCAGAAGTATGAAAACAATTCGCCTTGCAGCGGTGAGCACCTGCGAGACGTATGTCAAGGAAAGAGTCAGTAATGCACAAGAAACCGACACATTCTTCTAGACCGTGACCTCGTACCTGGAGAAAGAACCCGCAGGGATAAAGTATGAAGGCTACCAGATGATAGATGGAGGTCTGCTAACTTACAGAAACATATTGTATATTCCAGATTGTGACGACTCGAAGAGTTTCATAATGGATGAACTACATAAAAGACCATATATTGGTCACCCAAGATACCAGAAGATGATCACGGCCACCAGGAAACAATTCTATTGGCCTGGATTGAAGAAAGACATAGTTGAGTATTTAGCCAAATGCATAGAATCCCAACAGGTTAAAGAAGAACACCGACACCCAGCAGGATTATTACAACCTCTACCAATCCTGAAATGGAAATGGGAGACCATCTCCATGGATCTCATCATCGGATTACCAACATCGGCCAGGCAGAATGATGCCATCATGGTGGTGGTGGATAAATTGAGCAAGTCCTCTCATTTTATCCCCGTCAAATCGACTTGTAAGGCAATAGACATCGCCAACATATTCATGAAGGAGATATTCAGATTACAGGTATGCCTAAAGAGATCGTGTCTGACAGAGACACGAAATTTACTTCCAACTTTTAGAAATCCTTGATGGCTGGTCTGGAGACCAAATTACTATTTAGCACAGCCTATCATCCTCAAGCCAATGGACAGACGGAAAGAGAGAACCAAATATTAGAAGACATGCTAAGGATGCATGTAATGCATCAACCTAAAAAGTGGGAAGATTACCTGCCACTGGTGGAATTTGCCTACAACAACGGCTACCAAGAATCCCTGAAGATGAGTCCTTTCGAAGTCCTCTATGGTAGGCCGTGCAACACTCCAGTCAGTTGGATTAATCCCGTAAACATAATCACTATTGGACCTGACATGTTGAAAGAAATGGAACAACAAGTGATTCAGATAAAACAAAATCTAAAGGTCACTCAAAATAGACAGAAAAATTACGCTGACAGAAAGAGAACTCCAAGATAATTCAAGACAGGAGACCACGTATATCTCAGAGTTATGCCCAGGAAGAGTTCCTTGAGGATGGGAGCTTGTGCCAAGTTGGCACCTCGATATTGTGGACCCTTTAAGGTTCTAGATAGAATGGGACCTGTAGCCTATAGGCTAGCACTTCCTCCCACAGTAAAAGCACATAATGTTTTCCATGTTTCATTCTTGAAGAAATATGTACATGATTCTAATCATATAATTGACTGGTCTGTGATCCAGGTGGAACCAGAGGGAGAATTCCTGCTAGAACCTCTATACATACTGGAAAGAAAGGAAACCCCACTCAGGAACTGAACCATTGCACAGGTCAAGGTGCAATGGAAACATTTTGGCCCCGATGAGGCTACCTGGGAAATGGAAAATGCCACGAAACAGGCATATCCGATTGTTTACTTCTGTACATACACGTCATATTGATAGATAGAACATCGAGGACAATGTTCCTTTAAGGGGGAGGGAATTGTAACACCCTATTTCCCCCAGTCTGTAAATATAACTATATTGGCCAGGAACTATGGCAAACTTGAAGGTGTGAATGCTTGTTTTGATGGACCTTTGTATAAAAGGTCGATAAATGTAAACTATGTTATGAATATGTGTTACATGATTGTTAAGAGGGGGATGTTCTAAAAGAGACCATGATGGATAATGAAAGGTGGTGGAAAGGACCTGGAATGGTTGCGTTAACTTCCACCGCACCAGTACCATACTGGTTTTTACTTGCTCAAAGACCAAAGCAACTCTCTGACCCTGGAATGAATTTCCCGTCAGATTGGTAGGTGGGGAGGCTCCTCAAGAGTTAATGAGGGGATGGGGGTGAATCATCCATCCGTAAAAGCTCTCATACCTAACCATGGATGAGGAAATTCGTGCCACATGCAATCTTGTAGAGAAAAAGGAAAGAGAGGAAGTGTGGCAGAGGGTAGAGTGCGCGTGCGCGACAGGGATCATGGAAGAGAACTGAAGAAACTCTGGAAACACAGGGAGTTCTGAACATAGGAGAAGGAGAGTAACCTTCGTCCTGGATTATTTTTCTGTATCAGGAGAAGGAGAGTAACCTTCATCCTTGACTTCCGTTGAGTTGGAAGTAAGAGATTGAATCTCAGAGCATCATGGTATAGCTCGAGGGTGGCTAGTGCTAAATCTGTTTGGAGTCACTGAGCCTACGGTTGGGTGGAAACGAGCACTCCTCTCAGCAGTTGCATCACGCCTGGTGGATATGATAAGTGTTTTATGCCTTGTATTTTGAATTGAATATCATGAATACACGCTCATGTTTATACGCCCATAATGATTTCTGTGTGGAATGATTGTCTGGTGTTTTAGACTAGAAATAATGGATGCATGTGTATACTTACATGCCATAGTTGGTTTCTGTACAAATGATTAAGTCTGGGGCATGAGTTCACTCCACCGAGAATCGTCTTGTTTGCTTGATTCTCGTAATATTCTAGGAAGGCTCCTCAAGATCACTCTTCCCTGGGAATCACCCCATAAACCTTGGAACTGTACTGAACCTTTACCCAGAGACTCGACTAAGATCAGGGACAATAAGAACCATCTGAAGGTTCATGCGATCTGGGTCTGGAAACCTTATGCAAGAAAGAGTAGCTATATAAGGTCTCGAAGTCGTGGGAGTTTGAAGCTCCGAGAGGTTGAATTTCGTGATTCAAGCTCAGAGAGGATAGCGAGTCCAATTATCGAAAGGGAGTATTTCGTCGTTTAGTAAATGAACAATTGGGATCCTTTCGGAAATACCCTAGATCTGTCAGGACCATTGGATCTAGAGGAGGAGCGCAGGCGTTAATGCCTCGACCCCTTCAGCCTTTGCAAGTAGCGATGGGGTCCAGGATTGTAGATCCAAGGATCTATCAGAGTTCTATTGACCATTGATCTTAACCTTGGCATAGGCAGGAGAATGGACTCGGAAAAGTCCTAAAAGTCCCTAAGAAATTGGAATCGTCCACCGATCGAGGACACGTGGCAGTCGAGTAGCATTTCGCTGACTCGCGACTTGGAGTGGTCAAAGGGTAGGACCGCACAAACTCATGATTCGTGAAATCGCGACGTGATCATGGTCATTGATCTAGGAGTGATCTGGGCCGTCGGTTTAAGCATAAACGAGTTTCAACGATCCGGAGACCAAAGGGAAATACCCCTCAGTTTCATAAGTCGCGAAATCTCGGTATACAAAACCCCAATGCGCTCTGTGGATTGGCCCTAGGTCATAGGAAAGGGTCATGTGGTAGAAGGAGGAGGTAGGCGTTAGCAGTTGGCTAAGGGTCTAATTCGGGGATCGACATTTTGGGACTCAAGAGTTCGAGGAAATAAGAAGTCGAGGGACGTGAAGTTCCGACGAGCTCGAAGACTCAACCACTAGTCATGCTGAGCGGTCACATGGGCAGAGGGTTTAGATAGGTGTTATGAGAATCGAGATTTCGGGGAACGGAGAGTCAGATCTAGCTCGCGTTCATTATCCCAATATGTGAAATAGTGATATGATCACAGTCGTTGATTGAGGGGATAGCAAAGGACCGTAGATCCGATTTCTTGGGAGGGAACCAGAGGTCGGGAGTTCGGGAGTGAGATTCTGGGTGGCTTCGCATCCTGAAAGTCCCAAAATGCGAAGCATCTCTCATAAGCACACTGTCATACCTTGTGGTCATATGGGGAAAGCTCGCGTCTCATATGGGTTTGCGCAGTCAGGGTTCAATGAGGTTTGAGGATTTGTTAGCAGGACCACGGTAGGGAGTCGAAGAGCTGATTTGGCTCAAAAACAAGAAAATAAAAATTTTATTTTTATTCACGCCCATCGTGGGGGTGTTACACTCTCCCACCAACCATCATCTAATACTGTGTCCTTTACCCTTTTTGAAGCAACTTGATATGTCTTTCTCCAAAAGACCAAAGATCTAAAATAACCATGGCCCCAAGAGTGGCCTTGACCTCCCTCAACCTCTTAAGCATGATGAATGAGGAAGCAAACCGAGTCTCTGCAATCTTCAACAATGATATATGTGTGTATTTTTTATATATTGTAAGGGCATTGATATGGTTTTGTACAAAATTTCAGATATGGCTTGCATCATCAATAAGAGTGCCAATCCATGTTGCATCTAAAACAACGGATTTAAGTGTTAAATTCAACAAATGAACAATGCATGGTGTCCAAAATATTTGTGGATATTTAGCTTCCACAATTATGCCAACAACTTTGCAAACAAGTGCATTATCTGTAATAATTTGCACACAAGAATCAACACCTACATCTTCAATAAATTTTATGAACAATTCACCCATATATGTTACATCCTTGTACTATCCAAGAGCATCCACTGCTTTCAAGAAGACCAGTCCATTATGGGAAGACACCATGAAATTGATGAGTGGATGGTGTGTTGCATCCATCCATCCATGAGAAACAATACTGACACCTAATGAGACCCATGTTGATTTAATGGGTTGTAGGATTTTGTCCACCTCCTTCTTTTCCTTACCCAACAATGTGGTTCTAAGCTTCTTTGAACTTGGAGGCACATACCCTATTGGATCTTGTTCAACTAGATCTCTACACATCTCAACAAACATAGGAGACAATGCAAAATTAAATGAGATGAAGTTGAGATAGAAAAAAATGCAATGGTAAGATCAAATTCATCTTGTTTCTCTTGCTAAAAAATCTTGTCCATTGGACCACAAGTTGATGATGCCCTCTTTTTTGGTGCTGGCATGTCAAACCCACTCCCAAATCTTCTAGATGAAGTCCTCAAGAAAGGAAGAGGATCCTCATTTTCTTGTTTGCTACTCATTGTTGCCACATTCCCCAAACCCATTGTATCCTCTCTCTCCATCAACGCTCGTTTTTCAGCACTCATTGCTTTACATGCTCCAAGTCCACAAGGAAGGCCTAATAAATGGCCCTTAACTCGGTAGTAGGTGCTCTTGTACTCAGTGTTGCCAAAATTACAATTCCAAATAACATTCCCTCCCCCAAAAGCCTTTGAAGCTAATCCCTTCCCTTGTTTTTTAGTGGCATACGTCCATAGGGGGTATTTCTTCTCATTATCTTGTCATCTTGCTACAACAGGGTCATATGCAACCCTTGAAACAACATCAACACTAGGAGTAGCATTGACACTTGAAATATATGGAGAGATTCCAACACCTGATGAAGATAAGTTTTTCCTTTGAGCATTGGCATTCCCCCCTCTCTTCTGACCTCTACCTGCCATGATTTCTTGCTCAATGTTGACTCAAGAGTCAAAGACTCAAAACCAAATATGAAATGAAGTAGGGTAGCTGCCAACAAATAAAATGCATGCAACATTGGTTAGTAACTTAGTTGCATTTTTCATATATAAACTAAAACATTGAACAATGAACAAAAAAAACAAAAAATAATCCACATCTATCATCTAAATTTAGTATCACATATGAATCTATGATATATCATTGCTCTAGCAACATAGTCTTCTTAAAATACAAGAAATACCAGTCTAAATCCTAAGCATAGGCACACATCCAATCTCATCCAGAGGACATATATCTTAAAGTTGAATGTATTCCCTATTTTCAAGTGTTGTGTGAATGGTGTCACTGTTTACATGAGTGAAATGAGTGTCACTGTTACATGTCTTGACCACTTACTTGTGAACTATGTGATGATTTATGTTGGTTGGGCGATGGTTGATGGCTGAAATAATGAAATCTGACTTCCTCCATGGGCATCTAAAATAATGAAACAACTAAAAGACTCAAACAAAACCCTTTTTAACCTCCTGCGACCTGCTTTACGAAGGACACGTGTCATAAAATCGTGGCACATCCTTAGAATAGTGTCTGACATGATTTGCTAACATGCCATTACCTCATGACACGGTTTGAACACGTACTATATCGTGTCATCACAATGACACCGCGAATATGGACACTTCACCAATAAAGAACTTGTCATGTGACTTAGATTTTATGTTAAATGATTTTACTCTAAACACTTTACATTGCTTTAACATATGTTAACCTAGACATTTCACTTATTTACTAAGTTTTACTCCACATATAACACTTTATTTTATTTTATTTTGCTTATTTTTACAAAATTTTATGCTAAATATTTTTACTTTAGTATTACCCATTATTACCCAACTAAGTGGGGATCCATACAATCTCTTTTTTGGGGTTTAAATATGATATTAGTTTCAATATCAAAAACTATTACAACGATCATGTTAAGATTTTATGGTGGGAGGTGATTTTAACTATTATTAAAATATCGTGTCGTGCATATTCTTATTAGTAGTCTTTGCCATGGCAAGTTATTCCATTGCTTTTTCTAAATGATCAAAATCTTTCTCGTTGAAATCATACTGTATGGGTTCGTCATTGCGATTATTATTATTTTATTACACAATCATTAAAATAATCAAAATGAGTATTTTAACATTTTGTTGAGGAATCATAATGTGAATCAAGTTACTATTTTATTAATCTGCTATAGCAAATTTACAATACCAATGGAACGAAAATTAAATAAAGAATTGGTCTGACATTGTACCTTCAAACGTAATAATATTAAATATGTATTTATTGACCCGTTTTTTGTTTTTTCTAACTTCTGACTCTTAGAAATATAAATAATTTTAAAATATATAAAACATAGGGATTTTGTGAATTTTCATAAATCTGTATCAATCTGGTGATTAAAAAATACATTTAAATTCATGGCCAGTGGCATGGCTTTATAGTTTGACAATGCAATAATAGTTGTTTAAAAAATACATTTAAATTCATGGCTAGTGGCATGTTTATAGTTTGAGAATGCATCAATAGTTGTTAAGTGAAGTTTACATGAAATTTTATTTGGAATTTTAATAAGTATATTTATTTTAGATTTTATTTTAGAAGTTTAATTATAGTGAGAATTTTGGTTGATAGAATTTTTTATTAATAATTTATTTTAATTAAAAACTAAGTATAAGAAGTATATTTATAGTAATAATAATAATAATTTAATTTTAAGGTTACATTCAATTTAATTAGTAAAGTTTACATAATTTTGGATTTGAATTTGTGATCTCTATTAAGAAATAAATGTTTTTGACTATTAAACTCAACTTAATTAATAATAAATATTTAATTAAAACATGAAAATGATATATATTTTTTGTTTTATTAATAAAATTTAAAGAAAAACAAAACATTGATTTCTTCTTATATTTTTAATTTTATTAATGAAATATATATATATATATATATATAAACTAAAAATATAAGAAGAATGATTTCTTTATATATTTTTAGTGTTATTAATGAAATTTAAAGAAAAACATAGACATCTTAGCATTATAAAACAAGGTTATTAGGTAGCATATATCTGCGTAATATAATAATGAAAGTATTGTTTAAGGAGATAGGGAGAGGAGTAGGCATGAAATGACTAGATGCAGAAATATTTATTACAATAACATTGGGGGAAGTGAAGACAGCAATAAGACTTCAAAGTTTTTGGCCAATAAAATATCAGATAAATGAGAGTTAAAATTTAAAACTAATCATTATTTTTTAAAACTTTAAATAAAGTGTTATATTTTATGATCAACCATGAACTAATAGAAAATCAAACCTAACTCAACACTATATAAAAAAATAGGTATAATATACCATGCCTATCAACAAGTATAATAACTTGACTCTTTTTAATTATTCTACTTAAAAATCATTAAAAACTGGCATGGCTTCATTTTCTCTAAGATCAATTTAGATAAATTTTCAAAAAAATTGTTGAGAATTGGCATAGTATCATTTAAAAAAACTCGACTTTTTACATTACAAAATATCCCTTTGAGCGGTTCGATGAGAAAATCACGGAGATCTGGCCTGGGGCCTGGGCTCATTTTCTCCCATAATATGCGTTCGTTGTACTCCAGCTTATATATATATTGAACTGGTTTGTTGCTAAATAAATTACTTCTAAAAGAATTTATTATCCTGTACTCTCAGCGAAAATAGGGAAAGTTGTGAGCAGGAATATGGATTCCTTTGACCTTTGAATCCTAGAAATTTGGTTTCTTTGTCATTATTACAGGTTGGGCAGATTCTCTGACATCTCAGATGCTTGGTATATGGATTCCTCTGTCATTGATACAGGTTGGGCAGATTCTCTGAAATCTCAACAAATAAATGAGGAGGTGCTTCGTACTTACAGTCAACAGAAAAATAAATGAGGTTCTCAGTACTTACAGTTTTCAAGACGCGGTAACAATGCTTCCATCATACGTAAGCCTGGAAGCTGGTTTGTGTATAATAATAAATATGAACTCGTATTTTTTTTAAAGATTTTTAAGGGGTTTTAGCTGTGAAGAAGAGATCTAATTGGCTGAGAAGCAAAAAATTTCATCGTCAAACATCGAAGAATGTATTTTGCAGGTGAAGCCAGGTAGGAAGCATATTCTGCGCACTGTTCTAGGAAGTTATAGTTGTTTTTATATGTAAGAGGAATATGCTAAAATTTTGATTCCAGAATTCCAGCTTGGTGGGAGAAATTTGAGTTGAATTTCGTTAAATTTTTAGGCGTCTGTCAGGGTTTCGTTAAGTTATTTCGGATAGAACTTTGTTTTATTAAATTATTTAGAATAAAGCTTTGTTAGACTACAGATTTAATCAGCTCTATATATTTGATTAGCTCTATATAAAGCAATTCAAAGTGGAAATCGAAAGGATCCCCTCCATTCAACACTGGGATTTCTATGGGAATGGCAAGCAGAAGAGGCGCATGGACGGCTGATGAAGATCATTTGCTCATGAAATATATAGACGCCCATGGCGAAGGTAGTTGGCGATCGATAGCCAAGAAATCAGGTTTTGCTTGTTTGCCTGTCATTCTTATTATTTCAATCTCGACATTAGTTAATCATGGAATCATTGGAATAATTAGTTTGAAGTTGAGTTTACAGGTTTAGAGAGAAGCGGAAAAAGCTGCAGATTTCGTTGGAAGAACTATTTACGCCCAAACGTGAAACTAGGAAGCATAGCTGAAGATGAGGAAGAACTTATAATCAGAATGCACAACCTTCTCGGAAATAGGCAATTAGCGGTCCACTTCTGTAATGTTTAAACAGTGTAGGCTAATTTGGTAGCAACTCAGAGTAACCAGTGATTGCATTTTCTACAGACTTAGCTGATCGATGTGCTGTGTTTGAGTTGCAGGTGGGCGTTGATAGCCGGGAGAATTCCGGGGAGAACAGATAACGAAATAAAGAATTACTGGAATACTTACCTGAGCAAGAAACTGAAATTAAGCAAAAAGGGATCTAAAAGGAAAGCTGAAGATCTCAGGTACTATCAGTCTGAGCATGATAATGAATCTTTGCATGAGCTGCCACTAGATTTACCTTCTTCACAGGCATGTGCCCTTATAACAAACGAGATTAAGCCAGACTTAACCAAATGCCAATCTCCTAATTCAATATCATCTGAAGGAGTAAGTGATACAGTTTCATATCAGCAATATAGGCCTTCTAATGAATCAGAATCAGGCTCAATCCATCTTCAACTTTTGGATAATCACATTAATAATTTCGTGCCATACACGGATGAGAGTATGTATGAATATTTGCAAGGTATTTATATTGCAAGTGCAACTCCTGAGTTCATGAGTACTGAAGGTCTCTCTTCTGAAGATATTGGAGAATATGCTTATGAAGTGCAGTGAAGTCATATTGTAAAGGGACACTACAAGATACTGGAGAATATGCTTATGAAGTGCAGTGAAGTCATATTGTAAAGGGACATTATTGGTTAAATAGTTTTAGGACTTTGTGAAAAGATAATATTTCATAGTTTTAGTTTTAGTGGATGTTAATCATCATTAATATTATGTTGAAATAGAAGTAGAAATAGAAATAGAGATATGTTAAAATTATGAACATAATAAGTATTTCTATAAGCAGCAGGGTTGTTTATTCCCAGCTTTTAGAAAATGTTTTTTCATGTTTGTAATGCCTTGTTTAATGCAAGTTGTTACTTTGTTCCTCACCTGTATAATGTGTTTTTGCAGGTTTGTAATAAGTTGTTTAAAATGTAAATTGTTACTTCTTGTGAGTGTCTGTAATGAAGTGGTTGTTTAAAATGCAAGTTGCTTTGAACATAGAGAGGGTTGGGCAAATCATCCCTGCAAAAATCTCAATAAATCTTGGTAATGTTTTTTTTTATGTGTTTTATTTTAAAAAAATATTAAAACAAAATATAAGATACAGAGAAAATTAACTAAAATTTGGTAAAAGTGTTTTTGCAAGTTTATAATAAGTTGTTTAAAATGTAAATTGTTACTTCTTCTCAATGTTTGTAATGAATTTGTTGTTTAAAATGCAAGTTTCTTTGAACATAGAGAGAGTTGGGCAAATCATCCATACAAAAAACTCAATGAATCTTGGTACTATTTTTTTATGTGTTTTATTTAAAAAAGCATTAAAACAGAATAGAAGATAAAGAGAAAATTAACTAAAATTTGGTAAACTATGACCATTGTTTGGAAGTATGAAAGAATCTTGCAAAATCAACAAAATTTTAGATTTATTTTAGCTTTGATTTATCAGATAAACTATGACAATTATTGGAAACAATGGTTGGAAAGAATCTTGCAAAATCAACAAAATTTTAGATTTGTTTTAGCTTTTGATTTATCAAAAATAACTAAAGAACATATATTTTTTCAAACATATTATGTCAATTTTTTCAGATAGAAGTGCTTCATTTCTTTGTTATATTTTTAAATAATATTGTGACAAATATTATGTCAAATTTACAAAGAAAAGTGATGCATTTTTTTTATTGGATTGTAAAATCTATTTATAATACAATGATAATTTGATAATTTATTAAATGGAAGTAATTAGTTCTCAATGATAAAAGAAAATTCTATATTTTAAAATGGTTTTGTCTAAATATTCTAGGTTTTAATTCTTTTAACTAAAATTAAGCCACATAAATAAATATGGAACACATCTCAATATATTATATATTAAGAATTTTAAAATTTCCCCAAATAAAACAAAGCAAAACAAAGCAAGTTTATTGAAAAATCCATATTTTGAAAATTTCTCATTGATGATTCAAATAGACTTCATAGATAAAATGGGTTAATTTTTTTTAATATTATTTAAAATGTTTTGAAATTAATTTGTTATACATTGTTTTCAGGTTAATATAATATACACAGTTCTCATTAAAACCAAAATGTAACAGCATGGTATAATAAGAAAAAATATTATGTGACTGTTAAAATATGATTTCTATATAAAACGGCATTTTTTTATAGGCAAAGAACAATAAGGATGTGACATTTCACTTTATTTTTTATTTTATTTTTTGAATATACTTTATAGATAAGTATATAATTATTAATCATTAGCAGTATTATTATTATGATTCATTATGATATTTCACTTTTCCTTCTCTCGGTTCGGTATCATTTCCTCGTGGTTTAAGTGCATAGTGTCTGCATAATCTTCATAGTTTAAGTGGGTGTGTTGCCATATAAAAAAGCTTTGCAGATTGTGTGGGAAACTTATGAAGCAGTGTACAATAAAGTGGAAAAATGCCTAATAGCCTTATGCGTGGAGTGGATGGTTGGAGATGAAAAAATTATCATTGTATTTTTATGATAAAGTGTAAGATAAAGTGTGGCAAAGAATCTACAAATTATCCATACTAAATTTATTTTCATCTAAATTTATTTTCATCTAGTAATACATGAGAATGAGTAGGTGTGATGTTTTTATTGGGCTAACTTGAAGACACAAAGAAAAATCAAAATTTTTAAGACAAATATGGACAACTTGTTGCACAATGCCAATATCCTTTCCCAAAGGCAATGATTTTGCATCTTAAGTGATCCAAATTGGATCATCATATAATTTGCCATCTATCTTGGTGCTTTCTGGATGGAAATAATTGGAGGAGGAATTGGCTTGCAATGCCATTTTAGCGGCAGGGCTCAGTTTGGAAAATTGGGGTGTAATGTCCCCATTTTTGGGTTCCCTTGCTTTGCAGTTGGGGATAATGTATGAGGCTTATGTCAACCAAAACAGAAGGGTGAGGTTATGTTATCAGTGAGCATGAAGGATTTGGAGGAGTTATATGAGGCCCAACCTAGTCCATTTACCATATTTCATCATCAAGATCACTTCCACATAGTTCATGATTGGTTTCGTGGCATTCCGACGATTCTCATAATTTGAGTTATTGTTGAGCATAATTTAATTAAATACACTAATGGTGTTATTTGGATCATATTATCTGAAGGAATACCTTGGTGTAATAGCTTGTTGGAATCAAGACTAAAAGATATAAATGTTAGGGTGATGATAAAGGGGCTTCCAACATCGAGGAATATCTTAAAAGCCAATTAATCACTTTTTAGCATTAAAAATGGGGTTATAAAGGGTTATAAAGTGATTTTAATCTTTAAGTGAAAATTAAAAAGAGAAAATAAGGGTCATGTGGATTTGGTCAAAAGAGGAAAGATTAAGAAGTGGTTAGGAGAAGCATAATAAAAGAAGGGTAGCACTTCACCTTCCTCATATTATGATTTGATCTCTTATTTGGAGTGCTCTTTAGAGCCAAGTTTTCGTTGGGGTTTTGACAAAACCCTTCCATTTGATCTATGGTTTCGATGGTGAAATATCCACCCCAGTTGGACAAATAGGAGGATTCATACAAGATCTTCAATGGAGCTTCAATTTGTGGTTTGTTTACAGTTTGAAGGGGCAATAAACTACGTAGGAGGATATTGGAGCTACCTTGGGGCCGATTTCTCTTTATGCAGAATCGTGGTGGCTTGGAGAAGTTGTGTGGATTTGGTGGAAGATCGCAAGGTCTCTAAGGAGGCTTGGTTTCTCCAAATTTTCAGAGACGTGGGGTGAAGGAGGTCGTTGGGGGTTTCTTGAATGGACTTGATCCCTTTTGTGAGTAGGTCGTGGAGATTGGAGGAGGTTGTGATTGTTTTGACAGGTCTATGAGGGCATAGAAGGTGCCACAGGGGTCCTGATGAGCCTCATTATTGTATGTTCTAAAGGCTCATCTTTGACATATTTTACCACCACAAAATGACTTAATGCTTTCTTTTGACCATCTGTAATAGTCGATCATGAGTATTTTTGTATGTTGTTTATGTTGAAATTTTCTCTCAAGCAGTTAACTAGATTAGGTTCTTTTACTTTTAAACAATAATTGCATATAAAAGATCAATGAAAGAATAAAATTCACAGAATACACAAGCTTTACCCTGGGAAAACCCTCTAAAGGAAAAACACAACAAGCTTCCTCAATATAGATTCAACAACCAAGAACAATGTCTTTCTCCAATAGAGAACTAGCAAAGCATAATATCCTTCTCAAACCCTTGACTAGGAAAGAGTAGCGCACCACATAACCAAGATGTACCCAAGAGATAGACCAAGATCCTCCAGAAAGTCACCTCCTAGCTGTAGTAGTGTCTCCTTCTAAGACTTGCGCACTTCTCTTCTTGACTCAAGAGCTTGTGTTGTGTGTTGTACAAATGAGGTGCTAGCCTCTCTTATAAATAACAGTTGGCCAACCTAAAATTAGGTCTGGGCCGACCTGACACTTTATCTTTCTATTTTACATTTTACTTGGCAAGGCACAATAGGGTCGGTTTTTAATAAGGCACAATAGGGCCGACTTAACAAATATAATATAATAATATTCCTTAGGGTTTTGTCTTGGTCAAATACAATAAGAATATCTTTCGAAGCTACTCAAACTTCAACTCTCCCTCTTAGCAAGGAAGATATTCTTCTTGTCACTATCATCATCATTGCTTCTGCACTTCCACACACCTGGTCATTGTCTTGTTGTCAATCATGGATCTATATGTCATAAGAAGTTCTACACTTTCATTGGAGTAGTGTACCAACCTTTGTTGGAGTAGCATACCAACCTGCGCTGGGGTAATATACTAGCCTATGTTGGAGTAGCATACCAATCTGAATTGGGGTAACATACTAGCCTATGTTGGAGTAGCCTACCAACATGTGTTGGGGTAATATACCAGCCTGCATTAGAGTAGCATACCAACTTTCGCTAGGGTATCATACCAGCCTGCATTGGAGTAGCATACCAACCTGCATTGGGGTAATATACCAGCCTGCGTTCGAGTAGCATACCAACCTATGTTGGGGTAGATCCCACTACTGCGGATCACATCACTTCCCGCTACTAGGGAACACATCACTCCCTCTCACGAGGGAAAATCCTTATGGACCACACAAAGCTTGTCTCTGAAGTATTCAAACTTCACTCTCTATAGAGGCTTAGTCAACACGTCTGTTACCTGCTCATCGGTAGGAACATATTGGAGCTTTACTGCTTCCTTCTCTACCATCTCTCGAATATAATGGTACTTGATATCGATATGCTTGGACCTGTCATGACACACTAGATTCTTTGGTAACTTTATGCAACTTTGGTTGTCACCAAAGATACAGGTTTCCTCCAACTCGAGATCAAATAATCCTGCAATCAACTTCTGAAGCCACACTACTTCGCCACAAGTTGAACATGTTGCTACATACTCTACCTCTGTAGAATTGAGTGCCACACAAGTATTCTTCCTACTGAGCCTCGAGATCATAACTTATCCCAAACTGAAGCAACATTTGGATGTACTCTTCCGATTTGTGTCACTTCCTGCCCAATCTAAATCTATGTAGCCCTACAATCTTATCTCATGATCTGAGGTATATCTGAGTCCATAATCAATTGTACCCTTTAGGTACCTCATTACATGTTTTGCAACAATCAGGTGAACATGTCTAGGCTCAACCATGTACTGACTCAATGTATTCACCGCAAAACATATATATGTCCTTGTGTTCATCAAGTACATTAATGAACCAATCATTTGTCTATATATGGTGGCATCCACGGTTTTTGAAGTTGTATCACATAGCAACTTCATGTTTTCTACCATAGGTGCACATATGGCCTTACAGTCTAACATCCCAAACCTCTTCAGTATCTCCACTGCATATTTTCCTTGGTTAAGGAAAATCCCATCTAGTCTTTGCCATACCTCCATACCTAAGAAGTAATGCATCATGCCTAGGTCCTTCATCTCGAATCCTGCAGCAAGGTTCCTCTTACTCTCAACGATGAAATTTTCATTTCCTGTCAGAAACAGATCATCCACGTATAGTATCAATATCGTAGGTTCACCATCCACAATCTTGAAGTAAAGGATGGAATCTTTTGTGCTCTTGTTGAAACCCAAGCTCATCAGGAAATTATCTATTATGTGATACCAAGATCTGGGAGCTTGCTTCAGCCCATACAAGGCTTTTTTCAAGTTACACACATGTGACTGCCTATCATGTGTCTCGAAACCTTGTGGCTACTCCACATACACTTCCTCTTATATCACACCATTCAGGAAAGTTGTCTTAATGTCCATCTGGTGTACCTTCCATTTCATCATTGTAGTTATCGCAAGAATGGTCGTAATCGAAGTGTATCTCGTTACAAGAGCAAATGTCTCCTCATAATCTATTCCTTCTTTCTGGGAGAAACCTCATGCCATGAACCTTTCCTTGTACTTCTTTATGCTAGTGCATGCTTTATCTTGTAGATCCACTTGGAATTGGTGACTGTCTTTTCCTCTGGTCTCGGGACCACATCCCAAACATCATTCTTTATGATTGATTGATACTCTTCAATCATGGTATCCTTCCATTCTTTCTTCTATGTAGATTCTTCATAACTGGTAGGCTCTACATCAATTATGTTGCTCAACAATGCTACATAGCTGGAATATGGTCGCAGCTTCTTTCTTTCTCTTAAAGTTCCATCTGGGGCTCCATATTTTTCTGCATCATGAATAATATCATGATCCCAAGTTGACTTTTTATTCTTTGCAGTCGTCTCTATAGGTATTTGTGGTTCTACCACATCATGATTTTATTCTGGGACATGTTCTTCTGGTACTACATCAGACCCTGCATCTATATATGCAACTCTAGTAGCTATAGATTCCTCATCATAAACCTCATTTGTATGGTTCTATCTCGATCTATTAAAGGTTGCATCCTCATCGAAGGTAATATCTCTGCTAGTCTCAATCTGTCGGTGACCAGGGATGTAAATTTTGTATGCCTTCGATGTCTCATTGTATTCGAAAAATATACCCTTCTTTCCTGAAGGGTCCAACTTGGATATTTTGTCCTTGGGGATATGAAAATATACTGGACAACCAAAGATTCTTATATGGCACTACTACATATTTAAAAATTTGTGACGACCACTTGTGATGAAAGCACTCTTTCGTCGCAACATGCAAGATAAAAAGTTCAATTTTTATAAATCCACCCTGTATTCGTCACTATCTCAACGCCTGTAATTTGACTAAATTAATATGGTCAATGTTCATCGCAAGAGCGACCCACCAAGTTTTTTTTAAATTAATATGGCCAACGTTCGTCGCAAGAGTGACAACTGACCTAGCGTTAAAAATGACAAATAAATAGGTAAAAAAAATAAATATGTTTAGGTTACGGTCGTCGCAATTGCGACGATCGTGACCTAAAATTGGACTATAAATATTTGACGATTTAAATATGTTGCGACAATATTTCTATAACAACGATGATTCCAAAAGGGTATTTTTGTGCAGAAGAAAGTCGCAGAATGTTGTTAGAGGTGGAGAAAAAAGTAAAGCGGGTGAAAATGGTGATGGTAGATGTTATTGCCCTTGTAAAAAATGTTGTCTCAGACGTTCTGTAATAATTTTAATAGCAACAGCGACAAAACATTGTAGGAAATATGGGCACATTGATGGCAGATTGAATGAATATCGTCCCATGGTAATTAGCTATATATTCATTATATTTTTTTATTTTGTCAATTTTATATAAAATTGTATATATATTGTTTGAATGTTTGTTATAGTATACACTAATTTTGCATGATTGTTTCTAATTATAAAGTTAGAGTTTCCCTCTAACTTTCCGTAGAATATTGCACCAAGTATTAGTAGAAATGATGTTGTACAAGCTGAGGAACATCATCATGACCAAGCAAATGAGGATCTCATGGAAGAAGATGATGGGACAAATCAAGTTAATGATCCCATGGAAGAATATGATGGGACAAATCAAATGATCCAAGATTTGTTTTCGCCACCGGATGAGGATGGGGAAAATGCTGGTATTTATGATGAACCTCTATTAGAAAAGGCAAATAAATGACTTTATGAAGTATCAAGAGAAAATCTTCTCTTCGCTACATTGTTGCTAGTGAACTTAAAGGTTATGAATAATTTGTCGAACACTTGTATGACACAGATACTAAGGTATGTAATATGTTTCATCTCATATTATACATAAATGCTGTTTTTTTTCTATTTGTTTTTAGTGTTAATTAATGTGTAAAATAAGAATGCAATTTTTACGATTAATATTCTTACGTTAACTAGTTATTTGTTATGTTGTAGATTGTTAGGTGAATTTTTTTTACCATCGTCAAATATTTTACCTCGAACATATCTAGGTTTGCATGCCATTATGAAAGACATTGGAATGGATTATCAAACTATAGATGCATGTCCTAATGACCATATTATATATTATGGACAACATGCTTCGAAAACAGAATGTCCACAATGTCTTAACAGTAGATATCGAATTGATAAAGTAACAAAAAGGGTGCCTAAAAAGGTTCTTCATCATATTCCCATAATTCCACGTTTGCAGCGATTGTTCAGGTGTGAAATCATAGCACAATTTATGGATTATCATGCACGTAACAGAAGTGGAGATGGTGTTCTTCGAATGCCTACCGATGGTTCTGCATTTAGGGAAATTGAGGGAAAATGGGCAGATTTCAAAGTTGAACCTTGTAATGTTAGGCTTCCATTGGCAGATGGCAATGTTAATCCATTTGGAGAGATTAGGTCTATTTACTCGGTGTGGCCTATTTTTGTTATCAACAATAACATTCCTCCTTGTATGTCAATAAAGAGGGAGCACATAACATTGACAATGATTGTTCTAGGTATTTGTTTATATTAATTTTTTGAATTTAACATTTTCATTTGTTTCAGTTTTTGCATAATATCTTTTGTTTATTTATTTAATTATATATATTACATGATATCATTCCTATAGTAATTATGTGTAATTTCAAACAATTAGGTAAGTACCAGGTTAAAGATATGAATGTATATATCGAGCCTCTTATCGATGA
>ML821147.1:201289-214315 GCA_009831015.1 Picea engelmannii
TTCTTTTATGCTTCATGAAGGCCGCAATCATCATGAAGGTATTAATAATGGGCTTCCACGAGGAATGAAATCTTATCCCGCTCAATTCATGAGGTTGCCCTACTATGAGGAGATAAAAATAGCTCATTTGTTTGATACAATGCTTATTGGGAATAATGTGACTAAAACATTATGGCGAATCATAGATGGTAGGAGGGACAAAGAAAAAATTGTCAAAATTTGTACTGACATTTAGGAAGCCAATCATGCAATGCGAAGTGTGATCCGATATTCAAATAGATCAGATGGAGTACTAGACTGAAATAACCGTCCATGGTTATTAATAGAGAAACAAAGAAATGATGTAAAAAAGGTCATTCAAAGAATTAAAATTCCCATGGGTTTTGCTTCAAACATAAAAAATATCTTAACGAAGAAAGGTGAATTTGGTGGGGTAAAAACACATGATTGGCATACCTTCATTAAGGTAATAATTTTGGTATATATATTTATATATATTGGCCTTATAGATCTTTTATTTTTTTTATTTTTTTTTATTTTTTCTTGTCTACTTTGGTCGAAACAAATAACGATTCATTTTGTTGTTATAGTATGTTCTACCGCTATCTCTCCCAAATGACTTTGACAACAACGTCAAACAAGTTATATATGATCTTGGAAAATACATGAGGTAAGACATAGTTGTGATTTATATGCAAAATGTTCTTTCAAATTATTGGTGTACTTAATGACACGTGTTTTACTTGTAATGTAATATATTATATTATGTTGAAACATGCTATTTTCTTGTGTCATGATCTCATGTAGATGGTTGTCATTGAAAGAAATCCATGAAGATGATATAAAGTATTGGAAGAGAGAAATTCCTCGTCTAATGTGTGAAATGAAAAATTATATACCTCCTACATTTTTCAATGCACAAGAACACTACCTCATACACCAAGTTGAGGAGATTGAAATTTGTGGACCTGTTCACACAAGGTCAATGTGGATGGTGGAGAGGCACTTGAAATTATTGAAGGCGTTGATTAGACAAAGAGCACATCTTGAGAGTTCTATGGTGGAGGGACCTATGGTATATCAATCCATGGTGTATATTAGTCAATATCTTCCTAAATTAGCAGCGCCAACTATGCATGCAATGGATCGCATTTGGGATGTGAACTCCATCAAAAAATTTAAACATCAGGAGCATCTGTTGGGGAAAGGTAGAATGAAAAAAATGAGAGGTAATATATTAATAATTGTGAAAATTTATATTAATAATACATATAAAGTTTCGTTTTTTGTGTATATGATTATACTCATTAATATATTAATATAATTTATTTCATAAATTATAAATATTTATAATTACCTACATATTGTACGTTATAACTAATATTTAATATTGGTGAATTATGTTTTTTTTATTCAATTGCTCAAGAGTGGGATTCACTGCATTTATACATTGAAAATAATATTCACTGGATGAATGTATGGATTGAAAGATGTAAACAACATAATGGAGGTAGGTTATCATGGAAACGACTGTCTGAATTGGTTAGAGAAGCTCGTTGTAACGGAGATGTCAATGTTACGTAGAGGGAAACAGATCTAGCATATGGTTTGAAAGATGGGCAGGTAAGCAAATTGACCCATTTTATTCAGTTATTTTATATTATATTAATGTGACTACATGTGTACTGTATTTTTCAGATAATTTCGAAGTTATATAAATATATGTTAATTTATTAATTGACAATGCATCTTTTACATATTGTAGTTGAAACACCACAAGGCTATGTGTTGCAATGGTCGTAAATTTCACATAAAAAAATTGGATGAAACCAGGAAAACTTTTGATAGTGGGATAACTGCAGTATTCCAGGTTACTAATGTTTCCTCTAGGAGTGACAGACATCCCCGAGAATCTGAAAATAGATACTATGGGTATTTAAATGATATACTTGAGTGTGACTTTAATTCCTTCACATTAGTTCTATTCGATGTCAAATAGTATAGGTTACGAATGCATGAATGTGATGAGGAAAGAACTGTTATTCAACATGCCAACGGATTTCCAATGATTAAAACAATGGTGTTTGAAAGAGGACATGATCGCTATGTTTTTCCAAGCCAATGTAAACATGTCTTTTACTCAAATGTTCCAGGTGAAAGGGATTGATCATTTGTTGTTAGATATGATCCAAGAGGAAGGTCAATTAAGTATACTCATTTACAAGAAGATGATATTGAAGATCAACTAGAAGATGATTCGACAGATCAGACAAAGTCGGAAGATCATGGAGGGTCGACAGATGAAGAAGACGAAGAAGATCATGATCCAGGCATAGGAGACAATATTGCAATTCTTGATGATGATGTCGATGAAAATATGCTCGAAAATGACATAGATGATGATGATGATATCATCAATACTTTCAACACTGTTTCAAAACCAGATGATGATACATATGTCGAGTTCGATGAAGAAGATCAAGATAGAGAATAAAAATGATTACACAGATGTTGAGGTTGGATTAGGTATGTGACTATATAATATTTTAATTTGTAAGAATTATTCTCTTAAAATAATTTACTTTTAATGTCATGGGTTAATTACATGTTTTTAAGTTTTATGTGATGTTTTTATATCCTAGGTTACATGTTGTTTAATTATTATTTGAAACCTGAAAATAGTTGCCAATATACTAAAGTACGTGGTAGACTAAAAATATCATTTGGAAACACATAATTTCATGTACCTTCATTAATTTTTGTTTTTGTAGTTTCTATGCATGAATCTTAATAGGATGTTGCTTTCGATTATTTTCTATTTTATAGATTGGGTTTTGGGGATCAATTGAGAGCGACGTGAGGGGGAGGGGAGGGGCCATGTGAGCTTCCACCTTCATGTGGTTGGACTTGTTCAGTAGAGGATAAATTATTCTTGAAACCAGGAGAAGCTCTTTCATTTTTATACCATCATGATCATATAAGATTTCATCAATATTGTTACCTATTTGAATCTTCTTAGAATTGAGATTTGTTACATAGTCGTTGAAAAAAGACAAAAGACTTATGTAGCGGATATTAATTTGGTGTTTGTGTGGGACATTTTATGCCATTAATATGTTTTGTACAAAAATAATGGATCTTGGGGACTATACCATGGTCAAGGAATGAGGAACGAGGAACGAAAATTGTACGAGGACTAGACACCGGCAACAATGACCTGCGAATGGGGCCAACGTTGAAATTTTTTCAAACAGTTTATGTATGCACTGGAATTTTTCATGGATAGACTATTGACACGCCTTAACGATATGGATAGACTCAAATTTGAGTGACACACCCACTTTCTTCCTTCATCAATTCATCATGTAAACCATAAACCCTAATTTTCTTTCAAAGTACCCAATTTGGTTGACACAAGTTTTAGGCTTTCGTCAATCTTTCTTCATTTTTCTTTCAGGTTTTACATTAATGTATATACAATGTATCTGTGTCATAGTTGTGATGAAAAATCCCTCTATTTCATTGATTGCTTAATCAACACCATCAAGATACTAGAGGTAGGCAACAGTGACATGTGAATGGGGCCAACTTTGAAATGTTTTCAAACTCATGTATCTGTATGCATTGAAATTTCACCTGGATAGATTATTTGCATGCCTTAACGATATGGGAGGGTTTCTAGACTCAAATTTGACTGACACACCCACTTTCTTCCATCATCAATTCATCATGGAAACCATAAACCTTATTTTTCATATGTTCTAGTAGATATGTTAATGATTCCAAGTTTCATATTTGTATTTGACTGAAGGTCCAAATAGCTTGCAAAGTATCAAATTGAGATTTCAAGTTGATAAACAAAATATCAAATGAATCAAAGAATCATTTTATATCATTGCAAAATAATCTTGCGACGAATTTGATATACTATCGATGAAAAATGTTCGTCGATAGTATAGCTAATTCGTCGCAAGAATATTGTGTCTAATTTGAATGGTGTTACATGGTTTGCAAGGTGTGTAGGGATTATATTATGGTGCAATGTAGTGTATTCTATAATAACAATCTCTATGCCAAACCTCAAAATGTATAGTACCATATCTTGTTCATAAGACAAATATTCTTGGTATGTTTCCTTTGTGGATATGGTGGCTCAAGCCCTCAGTACACATGATGTCTTACAATGAAATGTAACAATTTTACTATTGAATTATGATAGTTTTATGTCACCCATGGTTAAGGAAATAACTTAAGGTTCTTAGGTCCTATTTGAATCTTCTTAGAATTGAGATTCGTTACATAGTCACTGAAAAAAGACAAAAGACTTATGTAGCGGATATTAATTTGGTCTTTGTGTGGGACATTTTATTCCCTTAGGAACAAGGAACTTCCAGCAACATTTACATAATAATCTCATAAACATCATCAAGAAAAAAACACCAAACTGATCTCAAGACTGAAAATTCAGAGTTTTCTTCATTAACATAAGATGTCATACTAGTCCATGTCTTGAAGTATTTATACAATAAGTTTGTAACTGAAAATACTAAAAAGACTCCTAATCTAAGTATGCAATATACAAAATATACTAATAAGGTCGAATCCATCCTTCAGATCCACAAAATATGCACAAATCCCAAGAAAATCTAAAACTATCCATAATTTTTTGCTAAAGTGGCCCTGTTTGACCAACGTTGACCAAACACCTAGAAAGCTCAGATATCGAACCTGATAGATATTCATCCATCCTTGTACATCAAGGATCATGAAACATATCTTTAATTTCTCCCAGTTGTCCTGAAAGTACACGAACCTTGGAGCAATTATGGGATTTAGTCAAATCCTATAATTTCTGATAAATTTTTAATTTTAATGCTAAAAATTCAAAAATTCAATTCTTAAGCTAAGGAATGATAAATGTACCTTGCATAGGTTGTTTTATGGAAAATATGTAATAAAATGAAGGAAAATGGATGGTTTTGGAGACAAAAGTATGATTTGTGAAGTGAAAATAAGCATAAAATGGTACCCAACAGCTCCCCCAAGAGGAAGACTTTGCATGTCTTCATGCACAAAAAATGTTCTTGAACTCCTGTCAATAGTCTTCTACCACCTCTGATTCTTGCAACAATGTATCCACATTGGCTTGAGCTGTATGAAGAACTTTTAACCTCTTATATTTTTCCTTGTATGCTTGCTTTTGTTGAAGCCATTTGTATGCTTGTTCGAAGATCATTTTGTTTCTCTTTTGAAGCTTATTTTACTTCTTCTTTAGTTTTTCATTTTCCTCATGATTTTTATGGCTTTGAGTTAAAAAAAAACCTTAATGGTGGTGCAGTAACCAACTAATCCAAGAGGTGAACATTTTTTAGGATCATAGAAACTAGGTATTAAGAGTTAGGGGAAATAGGTGGTAGAGGTTAATGATTATAAGTATAAGCAATTATATTTAGGAGTTATAGGTTAGAGATGTTATGAGTTAGAGTAGTTAGGGATGAAGTATTATAATTCTTATATATGTTAGCAGTTCCACATTATAAGGGTCATGGTATTAGGAGGTATAAAGGTTATAAATGTTAGGAGTTATAGGGATTATATAGGTTAGGGGTTACAAGAACTAATGGATAGAGGGGTTAGGGGTAGTAAAAATCTTAGGGTTTTAAGGTAGTAGTAGTTAAGGGTAAGGTTAATACCTCCTGCAGCTACCATAATATCAATAGTTAGGGATTGAGTATTATGGATCTTATAAATGTTAGCAGTTTGACAATGCTATGGTATAAGGAGATATAATGATTATAATCATTAAGAGTTATATGTCTTATATAGGTGAGGGGTTGAAAAAGTTGTTTGACGATGCTATGGTATTAGGAGGTATAATGGTTATACTCATTAGGAGTTATATGGCTTATATAGGTGAGGGGTTACAAAAGTTGTTGGATAGAGGGGTTTGGGGTAATAAAGTTCTTAGGGTTTTAATTTAGTAGGGGTTAATGGTTATATCGTGATCATTGTTAAAGGAGAGAATGATTATGTGTGTTAGGGATTATGGGATAAGGGGTTATACACATGGGTTATAAAGGTTAGGATATATATTGGATTTGACTTGGGGGTTATAGGTTAAGGGACATATGGGTTATAAATAATAAGGATTATATAGGGTTCATATAAAATATGTGATATGGTTTGGATATAATAGGGATCATGCATTATAAGGGTTATAGATATTGTATGTGATATAATTTTCAAGTTTGGTGTTAAATGGCTCAGAGGTTAAAAGTGTTAGCTATTTATGGTTATATTTCTTTTGGGTGATTTGGGTTAGAATTTATGGGGTTTGTAAGGATAAATGGTTATAGTTTAGGAGATATATGTTGGGCTCCAATCTACTGATGTAAATTAGAGTGTATTTAATTGTCAATCCAGTGTTTGTAAGACTTAGAGACACATCCAAAATGTATGGACTTAGAGATAAATTTAGTTCTTTAAATAAAAATAATTCAAAAGCTAATCTAAGTGTTGAGTATGAAAGAAACACTAATCTTCTTTATAGAATGTGTATTCATATATCTCTTACCATTAATCAACAAGCTAAAGTAAAAGCATTCAACTAAATTTAATCATTCAAATCAGTAAGCATTCAAACTAGTTTAGAGGCTTGTAAATGTCAGAAAGACTAAACCCTTTAAAAAGAGATGCATTCTTTGATTTCCCACATTCATCAGAAACATAAGTAATTTTGAAATCAAGAAAAACACAACATCATTACCTACAACAAAATGTAAACTTAAATCTCATACCAAAATTTACTTGAAAAGAATGAAAAAGGAGAAGTGTACTAGCTTGGAAAGGGGGCCCTCCAGTGCTTCACTTGTACACCTAAAGTTGTCTTGGTTAAGAAGGAACTTCCAGCAGCATTCACATAATAATCTCATAAACATCATCAAGAACAAAACACCAAATTGATCTCAAGACTGAAAATTCAAAGTTTTCTTCATTAACATAAGATGTCATACTAGTCCATGTCTTGAAGTATTTATACAAAAAGTTTGTAACTGAAAATACTAAAAAGAATCTTAATATGAGGATGAGATCCACAAAATATACTAACAAGGTCGAATCCCTCCTTCAGATCCATAAAATATGCACAAATCCCAAGAAAATCTAAAACTATCCATAATGTTTTGCTAAAGGAGGGTATTTTCTGCTGAAGTGGCCCTATTTGACCAGCGTTGACCATACACCTGGAAATATCAGATATTGAACCTGATAGATATTCATCCATCCTTGTACATCAAGGATCATGAAACATGTCTCCGATTTTGCCCAGTTGTCCTGAAAGTACACGAACCTTGGAGCAATTACGGGATAAGATCAATTCCTGTAATTTCTGATAAATTTTTAATTTTAATGCTAAAAATTCAAAAATCCAATTCTTAAGCTAAGGAATGATAAATGTACCTTGCATAGGTTGTTTTATAGAAAATATGGAATAAAATGAAGTCAAAATGGATGGTTTTGGAGCAAAATTATGATTTGTGAAGTGAAAATAAGCATAAAATGCTATCCGACATCTCCCCCAAGAGGAAGACTTTGCATGTCCTCATGCACAAAAAATGTTCTTGAACTCCTGTCAATAGTCTTATGCCACCTCTGTTGCCTGCAATATTGTATCCACATTGGCTTGATCTATATGAAGAACTTTTAACCTCTTATATTTTTCCTTGTATGCTTGCTTTTGTTGAAGCCATTTGTATGCTTGTTCGGAGATCAATTTGTTTCTCTTTTGAAGTTTCTTTTTCTTCTTCTTTAGTTTTTCATTTTCCTCATGAGTTTTATGGCTTTGATTCCTCAACATTTCATTTTATGTTTTCAAATGTCTTTCCAGGACCTCTATTTATTTGATCTTTTTCTTCATCTTTTTTATTTTCTTGTCTTTCCTATCAAGCCCTGATGTGGACCCACCAACCATTTCTTCTATTTGTTCTTCTTTCTGTGGTGATTGAGTTTCATCTTCCATGTCTTCAATTAATTGTTTCACCTCTTCTCTCATTTTCTCATATGTGGAAGTCTCTTGTTTTTCAAAATCATCATCTTCTAATGATTGTTCTTTCCCTACCTCTTTTTGTTTCTCCAAAGTCTGAATGTGTGCATACTGTGCTTGTTGTGCTTCATCATCACTTTCTTTTATTCGTCTTTTTTGGACTTGTTGGATTTTTCTTGATTTCCTTTCATATGTGGTGAAAATCTTATCTTTTTCTTGGAATTCTTTTTCCATTTTCACCATACTTCTTGTTCTTCTCCTCCCCATAGGTTGTTTTGAGCTTGTTGCCTTGGGGTGTTGCAATTTCTCCTCATCATCTGTAAGAATCAAGATCTATTCTTCTTCTATTTTCTCTTCCAATGTTTCAAAACCATTTCCAATGATAAACTGTTGCCATGACAAGTTCTGTTTTTGTAGTTCATGTGTGATGATCATTTTGATGAACCCATAGTGGTATAGACTCTTTTATGTATTCCTCCCTTGTTTTTTAACAACCTTAGCCATCTTAGAAAGGCTTTGCATTAGAAAGTAGGGTATGTTAATTTCACAATCACTCTTTAAATGTTGCAGCAATTTGATGTGATACAGGTATACAATACTAAACCTTTCTTCACAAGTAATAAATTTATGGATGAGATAGGTTAATTCATCCTAAAAATGAATCAACCAACTTCTTGGAATTCCTTTTTTCCAATTTATTGTTGTAATCCTAGATTTGGATACAAAAGGTGCCCATGATTTTTCTTTAAAGTGTTTAGTTTTGAAGTATCTTTTTCCAGTTTGAGGTAATCCAGTGATCTGTGCAATTACATCTTTAAAAATTCTAATGGTGATGTTACCAACAGTGGCCCTTTCCCCATTAAATGAACAAGAAAACTCTAAAGCAACCTTTTCAAAATATCCACCAAACTTCTCAAAGAAAGATATCCACTGATTTTTTTCAAGAATTTCTAGACAGTCTTTGTGAGTTTCTAATGGATGAAACTTCTCTAGTTCATACCTAAACACCATTCTTTCAATTTTTAAAGAGAAAGACCCTGAAAAATATTTCACTACTTATACAAAAAGGAGGTCTATCCTTGTCCAAAAAATATTCAACCCTGTATATTCTTCAATCAACTGTTTTGATTTCTTCTAACTTGCAGACTCTGTTTTAATTCAATTATGTGAATTTTCTTTCAACAAGAATTTTTTGTTCAAATGAAACAAATAAAATCTCATTTTTTAAATTTCTAAACTGCTCTCTGTTAATTTCAATCATAAATTTCTTGATGAAAGGGCATACCTGGCAATTCAATCTGCAATTTAAAAGGTTCTATTCCTTTTTGCTGAAACCCAACTCTATTTTTCTTCTTACAATCAACCTCTGCTAGAAATGAATTGTTTATGTTCTCAAAACACTCCTCAGGAATTCGAAATTGGCACTTAACTTAACAATTCTTAACATTGAATTCAAACTTGCCTTCCCTGGACGACTCCTTCTTGAACATGTTATCTTCTCCTTGGTTTATGCATTCACCTCCCACGTATTTCCTCAATGCCACGATTTATCCACAGGGAGAAAATGGTGTATGTTGACAGTGAAATTGTCAACATACAGTTCGTTGTTTATCAGAAATTTGGGGTTGGGTAGGCATAGGAAGGAACGCATTGGAGCGAGGATGTAAGTTATAACGCAGGAATGCGTCAGTAGTTTGAATTTGGGGAGCATCGAAGCGGAACAACGATATATGGAAAGAGATGAAGCTACAACATTTTTAGGAAAGAGGAAAAAAAACATTGTGGAGGAAAATGAGAATGAGAGTGCTGACTTCGGGAGAAAAATCGACTTTTGTGGAAGGAATAAGCATTTTTAACAATGGTATTATGGTAGAAATGCATTTGTACAATATCTCAAATGAGCACTCATTGTTGAATATGCTCTGTCATCATACCTCTTTCACTTATGAAATTTCACTTTCTTTTCTTGCAATCATCATAGGAAATGGTGTTCATCTTATGACTCCAGTTTGACTTATAGCTCCCTGATTTATTTTCCTTTGAATAACCATTCAACTTATAACTCCAAATGTATTTTCCTTATGACCCCTATTTTCATTTTGAAGCAAACAACAACTTATAATGTCTCCACATATATATCTCCATAAAACAGAGCATTGTACAGCTGACATATTCAAAACAATGTGTTTGTATAATCAGTTTGATAACTTGTTTTGAAAATGTTTGTAAATATTTTTAGGTTGGAAACCATAAAAATATTTACAAGAATAACTCTCTTTCTAATCATGCTCTTGTTGTTTGATTTCGAAAATCTAATTTCTCCTTATAGCTCCCTTGGAGACCAAATTGGTTTCTTTGAGTACTCTTTTTGATGCTTTGAGGGTATATGAAGTGATGAAGAGATAGTGTAGGGGAAGGGAAAGGTATTTATCATTGATAGCTTATGAAGAATTTTCCAAAATTTTAAAGAATTAAAAAGAAAAATTTATACTAACTTGTTTGTTGCTCCTTGTGTTGGTGATGTTGCTTGGTTGAAGCTAGCTGGAATGTTGTTGCAATTCCTCACTTATGACAAATTTGATGAGGTTCTTCTTAGATTCCTTTTCATTCACAAATTGCACACAACAAAGCAAATTATCAAAGAGGCATGTCCAATCTAATAACAACTTGTATACATGCAAGGAATATGCATGTAACCATTATTTCAAGGAAAACTAAATAAGATAACAAGAAACACATATTGAGATAAAAAAATATCAAAAGTATAGAACTGTCAAGTTACCATTCATAACTATATTTATATTTCAAATGAAAATGCATATTCACAAGCACCAATACACATTCATTCATCCATAATTCCATTCACTCATCGCAATTCCATTACATTCACTTAATTTGTTCCATACACACTCCAAAATTCCAGCGTTTCATTCATTGCATGAATCCAATACATAGTCCACATCCTTCACTTGTATACACTTAGTGCCCCTACATAAGCCTTATCCCTCATACATTCACCTTATGAATTATTCATAAATCTTGTACCTATGCATTCACCTTCACCTTGTGCCTCCTACATACACTGCACCTACATGATACTACAAATGTTGATTCATACTTTTTCTAATTCAATTTCCTGTAGGAATCAACATCTATAGGTATCCACAAAAGATGAAACTACAATATTGTGAAGCTATAGTATCTACAGAAGGTGAAATTATAGGAATGTGAAGATACATGGATCTACAAGAGAGGAACACTACATGAATATCAAGTTATAAGCATTTACATGAGAGGACCACTATAGGAATGTGACCCTGTAGACATATACATAATATATCATCTATAGGAGTGTGAACCTCTAGGCATCTACAAGAGAGAAACATTACTACATAAGGTTATCATTACAAGCACTCGGTGTACATAATGCTATAGAAATATATTTCTTTGGCCCCCACAAAAAATCAAGCACATGGGCCACCTATAAAAGACAATCAAGCATCATTTGGAAGATCACAAATTCATCAAAGAAACATGAAATTTTTCATGCATCAATGTGCATTTTTTCCAAATAAAAAATTCCATCAAAAGAAAGGCACAAAACATCTACTCATTCCTAAGAAACTATGATTTAGATAGGCATGACATGTCACCATAACCTACTTCTCGATCAACCTAAATTCACTCTATGACTATCCTAAATTGTGTCATTATGGTCGTTGAGATCTAATTTGGGGGGAAACAACTTGATGTTTGCATAATGACATCATCTATCGGAGTAAAACAAGATTAGGTCACATCAAGTCAAGAATGAAATCATAATGAGTAGAATTCTAATGAAAAAAAACAAATTTGAATTATGATAACATCATATTGAAGGAAAAGGAGGAGAGTCAACATTTGAATCCATCCCAAGCTAAGACAAAAGAAATATGATTTTCCAAAGCTTCAAGCCTAAAACCTAAGATGATTGAAGATAGTCTGGTTTTGTCAAAGAGTCTAAGAGTTGACAATTGTTGACAATCCGAGTCCAATTTTCCAAATATAAAAGAATAAACCCTAAGATGATTGAATATAGTATAAAAAAGGAGGATTTGCAAGAATAATTAGTATATAAATTAGAACAAGGAATACTTGCAAGGAGAACTATAAAAAAGAAGTAGATACCAAGGAAAAATCCCAACACCGCAACTGATGAAAGAGGAATGGGTTAATACTAGAGGAAAAAGAATAAGAGGTGTGATATTATTTCTTCCACTATCATAAGAATAATCAAAGTGACATAGAACCCAAGTAAAAAGATAACATCTAGCATAGAAGCCTAATCAAATACCAGGGTATTTTCTGCTAAAGTTGCCCTATTTGACCAGTGTTGACCAGACACCTGGAAAGCTCAGATATCGAACTTGATAGATATTCATCCATCCTTGTACATCAAGGATCATGAAACATGTCTCTGATTTCTCTCAGTTGTCCTGAAAGTACATGAACCTTGGAGCAATTACGGGATTTAGTCAAATCCTGTAATTTCTGATAAATTTTTAATTTTAATGCTAAAAATTCAAAAATTCAATTCTTAAGCTAAGGAATGATAAATGTACCTTGCATAGGTTGTTTTATGGAAAACATGGAATAAGATGAAGGAAAAATTGGTGGTTTTGGAGACAAAAGTATGATTTGTGAATGAAAATAAGCATAAAATGGTACCCAACAATATATATGGGTTATGAGTTATAATGTTTTAGGCTTATGGATTATAAGTATTAGGGGTTATAGTACTTTGGGGTTAAGATTCAATGTTGAGAGGAGTTTTAGGGTTTATCATAAAAATGGATTAGAGGCTATGGGACATGGATTATAGGTTTTAGGTGTTAGGATTTATTAGGGTTAAGTGTTAGAATAAGGTTTAAGATAATATGGATGATATGGGTTGTTAGGTGATGGAAGTTAGGGGTTTTAGTTGACTAAGGGTTTGGGTTATAATT
>ML821147.1:218007-229025 GCA_009831015.1 Picea engelmannii
AAAAAAAAAAAAAAAAAAACCCACACCCATATGTTATAATATATAATATAGATATTATATATAATATATAATTTATATATTATAAATATTTAATTAAGAAATAAATAAATAAACAAAACATAAACCATTTTAACAAAAATGAATCCCCCCCATTTGTGTATGCATATCCCCAATCCATACTGGCCCAGTCACATCTTGTACTATGCATTGATCCATACCCCGTGCGAATAGAGTGTGCACGCAACCTCTGCGAGGAGAAAGGTTAGTATGCGAGGAGAGGAGAAAGGGTAGTCTGCGAGGAGAGCAAGAGCACGCGAGGGCACATGAGGGCGAGTCTGCCAGGAGAAAGGGGAGAACACGAGGGCACAGGAGGGCGAGTCTGGGAGGAGAAAGGGGAGCACACGAGGGCACACGCAAGGGAAACAAGAATGGTGAGTACCCTAAGTGTTATCCAACAATTTTAAAATAGCAATGTCTCATGTGAGATCCAATGTCAAGTTCAATGTTTCTTGTGTTTCATGCTATTCATCCAGCGTCAAGTTCAATCTGCATATCTTCTTTGTCTTCCTTCTTGTCTTCCAATGCTTGAATGTAGATACAATTCCCCACCAAGATCTCAATATCCTACACTGACCCTTCCTTGACATCCAACTCAACTAAAATTTGGGCTACAATGCACATATGGGATGTTTTAAACTTCTCAACCATATCACCTATGGTCTTGAAGGCTTTGACAAACCATAGTTCCAATGCCAATATGGGAATTTTAACCTAGATGTAGTGTTTGGTAACCCTTTCCATTCTTGGATCAAGTTTTGACATCCATTTTTTCAATATCATTGAGGTTGTACCACAACACCATTTCGACAATAAAACTAGAATGGTGTCCACTTTGAATTGAAAATTGAAAACTAACCAACCTTTTACTAATGTGTGGAAACCATGTGAGTATCCTAACATTTGGGTCCAAGATATCTCTATCCGACCGAATAGGTTTTTCTTCAATATGAACCTTCCATAGGAACGACTTGTCAAGGTTCTACTTATCATTCCCACAACCTAATCCATTGTGACATCCACCCTAAGGACCAATTGAGGATTTCCTTTTAGAAACTTAATGCACTTCCTTCACTTCCTTCGAGATTTCAACTCCTGAGTCCTTACCTATGTTTCCTCCTTCACTAGTTATCAATTCTCACCCTTTCCTAAACTCTAGACAACTTTAGGAGACTTCTAGGATTGATTTATTATCTTCCTTTGAACCATCAAATTACCCCAATTAATTTGTGTGAGTGCATTATAACTCCTCTATTGAGACTTGAACAAAGTGCTCTACACTGAAAGGGGCAAAAGTTTCACTACCCATCTCAAGACCTTACCCCTAGGTTTTTCGTCTGAATAATTAGATAACATTTTAAAGAGTTGTTAGTGATTGCTTTCCTTTCCTTGTTGACACTGCCATTTACTAGGATTTTTTGTATGCCAGAGTTGTCGTGTTGAGATATATCCTACAAATCACTCAAGTTTGCGAAATATTGAAAAAGGTATGCTTAAATTTAGTTGAAGGAGGCTCCCCCGTCACCATTTTGGAGTTGTCTTAGTGTCTTCGCCTTCACTACCAGCCTTAAATGCTCCAATAACAAAAATAGTAGCTAATTTTATAGTATCTATAGAGTAGTCATGCTTCTCTTCCTCTATCTCTCAAGCAATGATGAAAATTAAAAGCATAGACCAATGAACTAACCCCATATTCTCTTCTAGCAAATGAGGATAGTGAGACATAAAGTTTGCTAACCACAATCAACCTTTAAGATTTTATGCAAGTAAGATTTATTGATTGATGGCATCCCATGTCTCAGTATTTTGGATTTACCATTACTACCAAAAATTACAACCAACAAACCATGAAACTTACTAATTTTCAAATTCAATATGGCCAAAGGACAGATTTTCTGCAGTTCACCACAAAAACACTATCCATGATTCACATCTGAATCAGTCTCTACCAAACCTTACACCAGGTAAATAATAATTTACTAAATATACTCCCAAAAGTGTATAATCAGGAAATTATGCTCCAGAAATTGTCCTCATCAAAGGTTATAAAAGATTAATCAAATGATTGCATGCAAATATAGTAAGGGTGAATTAAATGGGATCGATAATGATTTATTTGATCATTCTTTTCCATGTTGGAAGAGGACCTCTAACTTCAAAAGTTCAACCATTGATGTTGTGGCATGCAACATTAATCATGTTACCAACATGCAAGGAAACAACAAACTTCTAAGCCTCTCTCAATTGAGATTACCAGAGCCAAACTGTTGGAAAAGTACAAATGAAGTAGAAGGTTCAAAAGTTCCCACACTCTACTTATTGTTAACTACCAAAATCTAACAACATGCTAGCCCAAATTGTGGCAAACCTTGAACACTAGGTAAACATCATCAAGCATACCCCTGATCTCCTGGTTAATTTCTTAGGATTAAAATGGAATTTAAAGTGGGGGAACAAAGTAGGGAGGTAGAGAAGAGAGGGGATGAAGGAGTCCTTATGAGTATTCAATATGTGTATGGTGGTCTCTACAATCCTAAAAGTTTACTATGTTAGAAATGATGACATTTGATTCAATGTTGTATAGGTGTACTAAGTGAACTATGACATTTGCATGGTATTTTTAAAAATCGGGTCATTTTGCAGTACTGCACACATAGTAATCTATCAAGAAATTATTTCTTTACTTAAAACCTCTTGATCCTTCCCATAGATAGTTTTCATCGAATTTGAATTTCTTGCATTTCATTTTCCTCTTGCATGGTTTAAAGAGTCGAGTCAAAATGCCATCAGTTTCACGACCACTCCTTTGAGTAACAACAGCCTAAAATCAAGTGCTAATTAAAATTTATCTAGAAACTTTTCTAGGGATCTTCAAACCCATCTTATCTTAGGTGTAGAGATTTGGAATAGGATTGTGAGAATAAATTTCCAAAGATGCTAAACAAACATAAATCCTTGAGCTAGGGAGTGAAATTCAGTTGCTATATCACTGACTTTGGGAATCCCTTCTAACACAAGGGTCAATCACAAGGTCGCATTGGGGCCCTCAGAGTAATCAACCCTACTTTGTTGGTCTTGGTGTCGACTATCGACTATCCCCCCTCTACTTTGGTATAGTAGGTGGTACCATAGAGGCCATAATATTTTAGACTTCCTACACAAGGTGACAACACATGGAAGGTGGTGTTGTACCTGGGATCGACGTTGGCTAGACTCACTCAGAATCCTTGGAGGGTTGCCCACTGCTTGGTGAGGTAACTTGCACCAGGGCATTAGTTCGTTAAGTAGGTTCTCGACGTAACTTTACCACCCGCCAAAACTCAGCCCCTTTGTGCATCGATTCTACGATGTTGGATTCCATCACCAACTAGCGCTTCTTTTTGAGAAGGTTTGTTTGCATGATTGAATCCTAGATTAATTAGCGTGTGTTGTTTTTTCTCCTTAGTTGGCCTTAGGATTGATTTTGTGTCTAATGGCATCAGTTTTGGGTTAATTTCTCATTTGATCAATACAAAATATGGATATAATTTAAATTAATGGTAATAAAGAGGTAACAAATAGCCCAATCTTATAATTCTCCAACATTGTTATTTACACTTAGTGCAACAAACACAAAATGGAATGGTTTACACAAGGTCAATGGAGAATGTTATTCTTATCTTATTCCTATCGCCATAACTAAATTATTCTTCAACTTGGATTGAACAAAACTAATATTTGTATAGTTCTAATCTTGGCTTGAACAAAACTAATATTTGTATAGTTCTACTCTTGTATCAAACAAAAGTAATATTTGTATAGTTCTACTCTTGTCTTGCCTTAGACATATTGTCAACTAAAGCACCCAATATTTTCAACACACCAACTGATGATTGGATTTCTTACTCCATAGCATTGACCCTCATCTTCAATGGACATTTCTTATAATAATTTTAGTTTGCACAAATCCAACAAACAACAACCTTACTACTATTTTTTTCTTAGATCCATATGATAAATTTATTAAATTTATCATATCCTTAGTGTTATCACATTAATATGTCCTTAATATGTCCAAAATCAAGAGGGATATCACATTAAATTAGGTGGTTGATCACTAATATTGGTAATTGCACCCTAGTCTAATTGTACATCCAAAACTAAAGATATAAATTTTTTATTTAGAACTTTGAATATGATGATGGACTACTAACTAACAACACGTGCACATGAAACTAAAGGCACAACCAAACAGGTACATGCCAGATATTTCTTCGTTGAGTGAGGAAAGATTAGGACAAATAGAGGTCGTAAATGCGACTGCATCTAGTAGATATGATAAGCAAACAAGGACTAGATGTGAAAAAGTTCGAATAAAATTTTGTAGATGCATGGAATTTTTTCTTGCCGAAGGAGGATCATGCTCTTATGATGATGAGAGCATAGGATACATAGATGATGAGAGCATAGGATACATAGAATGTTCTACTCAGGTATAAGCATCTGGTGAAACAATGGGTACCTAAGGAACTACCTCCTATAGATGTTGACTTCCTTGTCAACAATAGGACATATCGCATTGCACCATCCTCCCTGCATGGCTTGGGGCTATTTTCCATGGATGGAATAATTGTAAAATACCATACAGTAATTGAATTGATGGACTATGTCGGACCGTGTTACAATTATAACGATTGGATGTGGTTGGTCCGGTACATACGAAGTATGCAGAGATATGCACTCGCCGCAAATTATATACAACTAATAAACAAGGATAAAAATAAGGGAGAGACTATCTATATTGATGGAAGGCCTAAAGCATCCGACAATATCGCAGGGTTTATAAACAACACATGACCCGGGACAACAAACAAACAACCAAATTGCATATATGAGGGACGTGAAGAGAATCGAGTAGTCCAGTGCGCAATAAAAAAGATTGCTCTCGAGGAAGAGTTATTAGTGGATTACCATTTGAATCGAATAGAAACATTAACTAATAATGTGCAGGTTCTTATGCAACACCTCTTTAAGAAACCTCTACTTATTGCATTATATTTTTTTATTATCTTTAACATTATTTTTTTGTTATCATTAACAATTTTTTAAATATTTGGGGGTTCTAATTATATTATAATGTGGTAGGATGATCGTGGAAAAGGGCCAGCTGCAGAACATGTAAATGAATATCAATTTCCACTCTCATTTTACGTTGTTTTTATTATTTTCTTATATAATTTTATTGAAATAACATTGTTTTTGCTGAAATTATATGTAGTCTGTAGGCCATGTGGATCATGATTCCGCCGATGAGGAGGGGTTTTATTCATGCATTGATCTGATGCTCTTATTAAAAAAAATGATCATTAAAGATAACAAGGAACTTGTTAGATCGTCCAGAACAAACTCCAGACGTCAAAGAAAAGATTAAGCTCCTTATGTCACAACTTAACACATATAAGGTAATAACCATAATTTAAAGTGTTTGTTTTTTAATGCTTATGATACTTTTTTCTTTAAATTTTACATTATCTCACGAAAAAATATTTTATTTTTTATAAAGGAATTTTTGGAGCCTGTTCAGCTCGGTGTTGGTAGTAGTGGCGCTACAGAGACGCTACAGAGTCCTGATGCAGGTATTCATACAACTGTTAGAGCACTATTTACTTCTCCATCTTCCACACCTAATTTAGATAGGATCCATGACACGCACCGCCATGCATCCACACCTCGATCAGAGTCTAAAGATGGTGGGAGAGATGAGGATCATAGTGATATGGTTGAGATGGTTGGATTTCCTGGAGCTAGACATGTGACAAGCACGGGGACCCTTCCGTGCACATTTTTGGTCAACGATAATGGACTTCCATTAAAACAATCAAGACTTCCAGGTAGTTTTAATTCATATTTTAATCATTTAATGTTTTCCTCATACAAAAATCATCTATATTATTAATTTTAAATTAATGATCATATCTTTTTATGTGTAGGAAACGACCTTTTTTATAGGCACCTAGAGAGAAAGACCTTGTCTATTTTTGGGGAAACCTTATGCATGAGGTGGAATTTCCAGAATTCCAACCTCAAAAAGGAACTTATGAATTATCTGGATGGCCTCTTTGGTGTAGACATGTTCAATAAAAAAATGGTCACATCTGCAGTGGGTGAATATTTAAAATATACGCGGGATGTTTATATACGAAGCTTGGCAAGAAATCCTAGATATGAGCATACTCCCTCAATTCCAGAGAGGGAGTGGAAGGCGATCAATAATGATGAAAAAGAGAAGATTTTGAAAAAATCATGAGAACAAATAACTGGTACACCAAGGTAAATTACAATTTTTTGAATTCAATACCAGCTTTATTTTTCTTTAGATCTAAATAAAAGTGTGGTTATATATAACATACTTGAAAATTTTGATGATAGGTTGCCTGACACTTCGATGGCGACCAAAGCAAGGATTGTCAAACATGGCCAACACAAGCTAGTCCAGGGCGGCTACTCGAGGTTATAGTCACGAATCGTAAGTACCCAAACATCTTAAGAATATTATTTGTATCACCTTACAACTTTAAGGTAATTGTAGCCAAAAACATTAAAAAACCATACCCTTATGCAATACATGGTGACGACTTCGGAACTGAGACCACAGAGGAAGACCTCCAACTTGGTTACAAGTATGGTTATAAAACCATGGTTGATCGTAGGAAAAGCATGGGGAAAACCCCAATTTCCAATTTGCGGGATAAGGTAAATAAAAATCAATTCACATTAACCTTTCGTTACTTATAAAATATGTAAATGTTTGATATCATCCATAATTTAATGTCTTACTTTGCTTTAATCAGGGGAACAACACTATCAACAAAACCATTAGTACTGGACAACAGAGCATTGATAGTGCAATGCAGCCAGAATATCATGGTGCTCCCCAGCAGTCCCATCCCAGTGAGGTGCAGCCCTAAGATGTTCCTGTGACTGAGGCCCACGACGGTAAAATGTCTATATATTAATCATATACTTAATAATTTTTTACTTATAAATTTTGATGTTTCAATGGAAGAGAATGTCATAGATGATCCTCCTCGACTTGAAGATCGGGTGAACAGTCCGACATCCATTCCAACAGTGCCGACTAGAGGAACAAGTAAATAATTGCATTGCTGAGTTTTTTTTTAATATTAATGAACTACTTCAATGATATTTAAAAATTGGCCATATAAATTTAATATTTTTTATTTTTTTAGGTGATGTCCCCTCACAGAAGCATCCACGTCATGGGTACGAGACCAGACGTACTCGACGTGAAAGGACTGAAATAACATCAACTGTTGAAAAGCACCCAGTAAACAAAGACATGGAGATGGATGAATTTCTTAAGAACTGGAAAGCACAAAAGAAGACTAAAAGAAATTCATGATGTCATGTAATAATTTTATAAGACAGTTAGATGTACATTATATAGCTGAATATGTAATGATGCATATAATGCATTGACATTATGGGTAATTTTTCATCTGATAATATACACAAGGCTATTTCTATGGATTGCATATATCTGTGAATGTAATTTTGTTATACACTTAATGATAACTTCAGTTTATGTTATAAGACTTGATATATATTGATTCAATACTCCTTGATTCAAGACGTGAAAATGCAAGCAAGACACGGTGCCTTGTGCTTGGGCTATGGAGTCTAGGCAACAAATAGAACTTGAATATGCAATATGCAACTTCCAAAATATTGTGACATGATATATGCAACTTTGAAAGTCTTTTGACATGTGACATGTGGCAAGCATCTTTTTCCAAGCAATGTGCAAACTTTAAACTTGGTGCAACATGCAAAAAGAAAATTTTGGGAAGATTCAATAATAAGTTTTAAGGATTAAACATGAGGGGTTGGAAATGGCCATGTCAATCATTTTATAATATTTTTTCAGAGCATTACCCTTATTTTCATTGCGTCTCACATGACAAAGAGCATTATCATTCTTTTCATTGTGTCTTTTCATTGCTTCATGGACATGGTGTTGCTATTCAACATTGCCTAAAAGCCTATTTTTTCATTCCTCTATGATATGTACAATGATGTTGAACCTTCCACAAATCATTGCGAGCAAAAAAATAAGCCAAGGACAAGAACCCAAGGATTTAAATGTTAAGGTCTTGTGATTCCACAAGGTGGGATACAAAGAGGAATTGTTTCCATGCATAAACATGTTAAATACCTTGATTGAGAATGAGGATGTAACAAGTTGAACATTGAAATCATAGAGCTATGACATAATCGAGCAATATGGCGTTGAAACTCTTCAAAGGATGTATGAGTTCTCACCTCCCACAATGTCAGTAAGCCTTTGGTGGTTGCAATATTTTAGCAAAATGCATGATGTTTATAACATTGTGAAGCCATGGTGGCTTTTAGTTAAGCCATTCCAAACTACCACAAGTAAGGTACACTATGGCATATTATGTGGCATATTATGTTCTCCCTTAACATTTTTGTTTTCCAATGTTCAATGTTCATAAACACCTATTCATAGGACTTGGTGATGTATAATTTTGGATGGAGTTAGTGATTGATTCAATCAACATTGACAACAATATTGATAAATCAGATGGCATGAAAAATGTGAGTTCCACCTACATACTTACCCTTCAAAATTCCAACTGCATACTTATCATTTATATAAATATTATTAGAATGAGATCTTACAAGCACACTAGATCAATTCAATCCATCTACCATTAATAAACAAACTTGTAACTCACCCATGAGATCAAACCATAATAATAGTGTTAGAAGCAAGTTACCCTGTAGGCCTAGACATAGATTCATATGCACATTACACCCACTAAACTCAATTCTCAAATATAATGGAACCAATTGAGCTCCAAATAAACCTCCTCTTCTTGTATGTGATGGCCATTCTATGGAAATCACATAAAGTGTGATGAACAACATGACAATAGTTGTACTTAAAGGGTATTTTTTCATAATACACCTCATGAGAGCACCTCTTCTCTTGACATTTTATAACTCATGGTATAATTAGTAGATCCTACCAAATAGTATAGTGACATCAACATTGTATAAATTAGTTAGAAACATGCAATTATTAGAGAGTAATGCACAACAAGTTCATATATATCCACGTCATCATGGTGATGTTATCAAGTCATCTTGTTGAGGCATGGACCAATCATAGGTTTCCACATATCATTGATGATGTCATCAATTTAGCGTTAAGGAGACAAGTGATACCTTCAGGAGATGACACATGGCATTCTTGCACATATGGATTAAAAATATATGTCATTCTCTTTTTCATCAAAATATATCTAAGTGTTGACTTCTAGATTTGAAGTGAAGTTTAAATGGATTTCATATAAATTTTGTGCCAGTTGAGTTGATCATCCTTCACATATCATGTTTTAGGATTTGGCATGGTTTTCTCCATGAGATTGACACGTCTCTTAATTGAATTTAATAAAAAATTAAGTTTAAACATACATATGGATTCGATACTTTATGTTTTGTAGATTGCATGACCTTTGGAATAGACCCACATTTATTTATGCAGTATTTAATAACACTTTAGGTCTAGAAATAAATAGGTGAATTTAAAATATTGAAACAAATAAAAACTTGCATATGTCATTGCTAACAAACCATGTTCAAAATTGGTCTCGTTCACTTAGTTTCCTTCCATAAACATATATCCTATACTCTATCATCTGGTATTTGCTTGCCTCTAAACTAAATAATTTTTGTTTTGTCAACTCAACAAGAAAACAACCTTGAATTTGAATGAGACTATTTTAGCACACAATGAATTCCATATGGTTAATGATTGTATTTGAATCTCTCACTACAACCAATGATTGAGCACATGAACCTTTAGAAAATTTCAATCCTTTCCAAAGTGCATAAGATTTTTCTTGGTTGTTGGAAAAAACACCAAGTCCCCATGCAAAAGAAGTTTCAATTGTTCCTCCAGGGTCCATGATGACACCCCCTCCCCTGCCCATCCCATCCACCCCAGATTTCCTAATTTTTCTTTGATGGAACATCCATAGCTACTTTTACCTATGGAAGAGAATCAATCTATTGGATGGTCTTTATAGAATCAATACACGTGGTATTATGATATACATGTATCATGAAATTTGATTCAACCTTACTAGTTCCCTTTATTTTTTTTAAGACATGGTTGCTATTTTTCAAGGTGCCGAGTGTTAACTAGATTTTCCTATGCTTCTACCAAAATTATAGAACCTAGACTTAGCAAAATTACAAAGATTCCTATCAAACATAGTGGATATTCATGTTGACCTTCTTATAGAGTTAGCTGAATTTCATGGACTCCTATAGAATTTAATCCCAATGATGTCGATCCCAATAACCTTTTTTATTTATGGTGTTTCCCCCTTGTTTCTATTTGCATTGGGATTTTGGCGACCATGACATGTTTGTATTGAAAAAAGTTCACTTTATTCTACATTGAACCTATATTACTATTTTGAAGAAATACCATAATTTTTTTGAATTATGTCAAAATTGTAGTTGAGTCATTCATATTTATAGTTAATCATTTTGTTTATATATTTTCATTGGTATCAAATCCTATGTGCCCATATGTGTATGGATTTATTTCTATACAAATTAAATCCCATATCTAGTCTACTTTGACAAAAGAAAGTGGTTCTTTTTATTTTTGTTAGAGAAGTAGTTTAGTGAATGGATTTTATAGTGATTTCCTTCTACTTATAGGTTTTGTTTGGTATGAAATTTTATATGGCTATAATCTTATTGGTTTATGTCTATACAAGTTTAAAAAAAAGGAAAAAAAATGTATGTCTACTTTGAAAAAAATAGCATACTTCTTTTTATTTGTGTGATATAATGTGACAACCCTCCTAGCCAAGGACATCTACTCAGTCAACTGGTGAAGATTTTTTTTTTTTTTTTTT
>ML821147.1:244365-260353 GCA_009831015.1 Picea engelmannii
CCGTAAGGGGCGAACTTGTTCTACTCATTTATGACGTACTTGATTTTATTCAGTTGGTTGCTTGGTCCACTTGTGTCGGGCGGGATGTAGACACCTCCATGTTCATCAGAACAGTCGCCAGCCCTGAGACCTTAAATGGTTAACGACGATGGGAAACCGGGCTTGAGCGTTGACTCTGTGTCTTGGAGGTCCTAACCTTGCAGGGTAGGACGGGCGGGAGGTCAGTCATATTTTAGCAGTCAGTTTCACCTGTCGTGAGATCTTCATTTATGCATGTGGTTATGTATCGTGCGTCTGGGTCGTGTTCTGATGTTCGTCCTGGTTGTTCACTCATATATGCGCACACACACACTCAAAAAAAAAAAAAAAAAAAAAAATTTTGCACCTGGCACTAGAGTAGTTGTCGTAACGAGGCGGTTCGTTACAGGAAGACCTTAGTTGGCCACAACTGATGCATGCATTGGTTGTAGGGCAGGAAATATGACCATCACTAATGGCCTTTCCTAAAAAAAAATTGTTCTTTACCCCCCTGCCCAACCTTTGATAACAAAAAATCTTCCTATGTGGATGGAAGAGGAAGAATACCTGACACAAAGAACTTCATATCCCATCTACACAATTTACACTTCTTTGACTGATAGTACAATTGATGAAGACACTTTCCTTGAAATTTTTCTGCAAAATCAATATCTGGAAGATGTGAACAAAGTTATTGATTTAATGAGAACTGTAACCTCAAAACGAGAAGTCTGGCCCAAAAAACCAATATGTTTGCATTAAAAATATGAAAATCAACCCACAAATCAAAAAGTGGTGCTATCGGTAGCACCATTTTTTCAAACGGGGTCAAAATTACAACGTTTTTCAAACATGGCCTTCAAAACTCAGATAGTAGCTCAAAAAAAAAAAACCTTAAAATTAGCACCTAAATAAAAAATAAATGATGTTACATAAAACAAAATCAAAACGTTAAAATTTTAGATAATTTGAAATCGCATTTTTAGCAGTTGGTACCATTAAAACCAAAACCTCAAAATCAACCATCAAATTGAAAAGTACTGCTACCGGTAGCACCCATTCTAATATTGGGGTATTAAAATGACACATTTTTATAAAGTGGTAAAAGAAATCATCATTACTGTAAACAAAATCATAAAATCAACCCTTAAATTCTTACTTCTAAAATCTTAGTTTATCATTCCAAGCACAAGGTAATACATAATGCCATGAAAATATCACACTATACTTTAAAAATTCAACATCACTTTTTAATATTTTTTACTTTTAATAAAAAAAAGAAAATACAAGTTACATTGAATGAAACATAAATTATTTCTTAAAATTATTGTTATATTGTCTATATTCAAAACATGTGAGCTAAGAAATTTTATCATATTCTCCATAATCAAAAAATATAATTCATAAAACATAAAAATGATTCATAACTTCATGTAAGATCATATGTAAGTTCAATGTTCATTTCTAGTTACCATACAAACATCATATGGATAAAAATATATATATAATGTTTCATACACTTATTCATAATGACTCATGGATTATGAAATACCATCAATGTCTACATTGCCTTCATATTAATGATTGGATGAAGATGTAGATGATCCATATTCTTCTCTATTGTCGATGAATTCACCATCTGAGTCTACATGCATTCCCAACATTTCAGATTTCAAAATCCTTTTAGATCTATGACTAGGTTCAACAAACTCTCATCTTGCATTTATTTCTTGTGGCAGCAACCTCTTGATAATATATGTTGTCTTGGAGCGAAGAGTTCCTCTCTTTGTCAAATTGAAGTCATAAACATGTCAACATCATCTAATTTTAAGAGGTTAGTGCGACAACGAGTTGTATTTTAACCATTTATTTTTCTCTTTCTATTGACATGTTTCTCAACCACCATCTCTAGACTTTACACACCATTGAATGGGTGTGTACATGTTTCATACCAATGCACTTCAATTGCAATAACATCTTTATTTTCTTTCTCAATATTTATAACCTTTGCAATCCAAAATGGATAACCATGTGGATCTTCAATTTCTAAGACTACAATCATGCTACCCTCCTTAATATCTTATATTGAACCCTTGTAAAGGTATTCCATGGCTTTACGTTGTGCATGTGACCTTCATGAATCAATATACATTTATTTTTATTCTTCTTATGTAAACTAAATAGCATCTTGATATTCGTGTTTTTCAACAATCTTTCTTTCTTCGGATTCATTTGGAATATTTTGTGGCCAATGAATTGGAGTCTTAAAAAATGTGTCTTCATTTGTTGAGATTGAAATTATGTCACTTTGACTATTGAAAAAAGACTCCCACCAAACAGAATCAACAACACCAAAGTACTCATATGTATCTTTAATGGAATTTTGTATTTCTTCCAGGCATTCAAAATAACCTACATATCTATTATGCTTCTGTGTATTATGGATTTCAGCAATTGATTTTAAAAATAATAACTTTGATGCAAATATTGGATGATCTGGAATGAACTTCAAAAATGTTAAACCTGATGAAGGCCCCCATTCTGCAGTAATTGAATACTGCTTTCCCCGTATAAGTGTTTTCACATCAACTTTTTTGAAAAAAAAAATGATGTTGTAAGCTAATGTCATTAAGTTTCTCAATACATTTTTCTTCACGATGCGATCCCTAGATAAATCTTTGCATGTCAACAATTTCTTCTAATATATGAAAAACATGCTCTAGAATGTATGTTTTCTTAATACATTCAATCAATGATGGTAGGATTCCAACATTTTTCCTCTTCAATGTTACTGAAAAACTACCGAATATTTGATCAAAATGATCATGAGTGTGTCCAACAAGAAGGAAACCAACTTTCATCTTTTGAAAGATCCATAGTTCAACAAGCATGCTTAGATATCCAAACACAAATTGATTTTTATTTTCACGACTATTGTTGTCCAACTGTAGATAGAGAACTTGAGGAATATTTCCAGAACAGTGAGTGAGCACATGATGAATTATGTTGATGTTCATATCTACATCATTATAAATATTTGGCATTGTAAAGTAAACCTTTGGACACATTTTTCCATTGAAAACCATACAGCCAACCAAGTGAAACTAAATGAAATTCTCTTCCTGTAAAGTTGTTGGTGTACGAACAAAATGTGGTAAAAGTGTTTTCTTTTGGTCCATTCCATCAATTATCATACCTAAATATTTGTTTGAAGCATCATAACACTTTTTTTTATGTTTGTACAAATTTTTCCTTTCACTTGATTGTTGATTCTGATGTTCTTGAAGTGTTTTGACTATGGAACTTGCACATGATATAAAATGAAAATATTGATCATATGTTTTTATAGTTGATAACTATCCAATTTAAAAAAAAAAAAATAGTAAATACATACCTCTTTCTTCCCCTTCATATTTATCTCTTCTTGATTTAAGAGTAGCACATATACTGCAAATCCCCATCCTTGAATTCTTAGGAATATAGACATTGTTGAATTGGTTCTTCCATATTCTTGTAAAATATGCATATGTAATAAAAATACCATTTCCTTCAACACCTTCAACATATCCTCTTTATAATTTGTAGATTTTTATCCTTGAGAAATTATCTAGAATATGTATTGTGTCTCTATCTGGCATACACTCTCCATGTTTGGAAAAGAAGTCATGCATCCATGATAATGTAGTTTTTGTCAATGGCCCACTCTCTCGTCCATGATGTACCTTTCAATAAAATGAAGGATCTTTTTCCAACCTTGTATGGATTCTTGATAGAGGAAGATTACTAATTCAGTGAATTTGTTTGAAAGCCTTTTTGCAAAGTAAAATATTCTCAATGCGATAATCATATCCTGTCTTGGTGGATATCATGCACCCCATCAAATATGAATTTTGCATGCTCTTATTCATTGAAAAATATGTCTTCCTTTTATATTAGGCATACATGTAGTCCATGCTTTTCAAACAATTATTTTGACAACATTCACTTGAAATCAATTCACTTGTGGAAATTGATTTAGTAAGAAATTCTTTCCTAGACCTTGTATAACTTGAATGCTTTGGATTGATATAAAAAGGTCTAGTCCTAGTCCTAGAAACAATGTTTCTTTGCAATGTCTCCACTATTTCATCATCCTCACTAGAAGGATTTTCCTCATCACAAGAAGGAATATCAAGAAAAACATTGTTAGGAGACTAAACAAGGGAATGTCAACCACCTTGATTTATTGCAGCTGAATGATTGAGAACATGATCTTCATTCCTAGGTCCATCACCATCTTCATTGATAATCTCGTTGATGAGAGGAATATCAAAATCACTAGAAAAATATTACCATCCTCACCAATTTCATTGGATCTTCCATGAAAATATTCACTTGAAGGAAAATCATCATCACCCTTAAGACTATCAATGACATTAAGATCCTCACTTGGAGAAAATTTTCCATCATCATCATCGGTACCTTGAAAATCCTCATTTGGAGGAAAATCATCATCAACATTGTGTCCACAATTGACATAATCATCTTCATTGCTTTCAAAATGTCCACTTGAGGGAAATTCTTCATCATTCTACTTAGTGCCTTGAAAATATTCATCAGTATATTGAAAATCCTCACTTGAGAAAAATCATCATCATCAACATTGATGCCTTTAAATTTATCACTCGGGAAAGAGTGTCCACCAATGGCATAATCATATTCACTACTTTGAAAATCTCCACTTGAGGGAAATTCTTCATCATCCTCATTACTGGCTTGAAAATTCTCACTTAGAGGAAAATCTTTATAATCCTCATCGTTTCCTTGAAAATCCTCACTTGGAGGAAAATATGCATCACCAACATTGCTTCATTTAAATTCCCCACTTGGGAAAGACTATCCACCATTTCCATAATCATCATCACTACTTTTAAATCCCCACTTGGGGGGGATTCTTTATCATCCTCATTCATGCCTTGGAAATCCTCACTTGGAGGAAAATCTTCATCAGTACCTTCAAAATCCTCACTTGGAGGAAAATCGTCATCACCAACAACATTGTTACATTTAAATTCCACACTCGGGAAAGAGTGTCAATCATTGTCATAATCATCTTCATTGCTTTTAAAATTTTCACTTTAGGTAAATTGTTCATCATATTCATTGGTGCCTTGGAAATATTCATCGGTACCTTGAAAATCCTCACTTGGAGGAAACTTATCATCTCAATCATTTAAACGCTAATCATAGTCTCCACTTCAACCTACATTTTTATTATTTTCATTACTATTAAACTACTGAATAGATTGATCATTGTCATATTCCTCCTCTTTATCATTGGTGCCTTCAAAGTCCTCTAATTTAGGACTTTCTCGAGGAACATAATGAATAACATTGCTTTCACTATGATCAAACTTCTGACTAGCTAAAAAATATGACACCTCATTTGCATTACAAGCATTCCCATCGCATTTGCTAGTCCCAAAAGAAGAGGTATGTGAACAATTTGTTGATGCCTCTGAAATAAAATCTTCTCTATTTGACGAAGCCATCACTTCTCACTAAGAACATAGAATGATACATATGTTCACCCTCCCAGTGAAAATATTATAACTCGCAGAATGATCTTTTCCCTCTAAAATTCCCCCCCTCCCCCCAAAATATTCCCCAAAATTTCCCCCAAAAATGTTCTCTCCAAAATTTCCCCCAATTGTTTCCCTTTATTATTTTCCCTTCAAAATTAAAAACAATGTTTATTCTTTTATTTCATTATTTACTTGTTAATTACAATATTTTTCATGTTTGTTTATTTATCTCACATTCATTAAACATAATGATGATCCATATAATTTTAAGTATATATGTAGATAGTCTTCGTCATTTTTATTTATCCCACATTTGTTATAATAACAATAATTTATATCCTTTGTGTTATATATACATAGCCTATTTTTGTGCTTTTACATTGCGTGAAATCTTGGGCAATATTAGTTAAATAATTTGGAACAAGTTACAAGGGATAAACATCGAGAAGACATTCGAGGAGAATCTAGTGTTTCATAGGTTAGTTATTTTTTAAATTCTTACTATTTACCAAAAAAACATTTATAAGGTCATCTTTGAATCACATAAGAAATTTTCATGCGAAAATTATAAAAACCCTAAAAAAAATTAGATGTTTTCTAATTTTCTCTAAAAATCACAACTCTTTTAAAAAAAATGAGACATTTTTCAAAGAAATTTTAACAAAATTCTTAAGATTTTTCAAAAATAAAGAAAAAAAAAAAGGCAAATTTAGGTATTTTTTTTAGAAACATTTACTATTTTTATTGTTTTTTACTGAAAATTTTATAGTTTTGAACCATGGTGGTTACTGGGCAGAATTCCCCTCCCATGCAAGACCGTGATTTTTCCTACGGGGGTGCTCGGTATGATTCCTGGCATCGCCTCAGCCCCCAGGCAGCCAAGTCACAGTCCATGGGGTTGGGGCAATGTCAGGCATTTCCGCAACCCCCCCCCACGACCAAGGCCTGGTCCCATAGGGGCTAAGGCAATGTCGAGCATCACCGCAGCAAGCTCTATGGCCAATACATGGAAGCACCCAAGGCTTGGCCGTGGGAAGGCATCCCCCGCGCCCAAGCCGTGGGCACGCCCAAGGCTTTGTCGCAGGGGGCCGCAGGGGGGGAGCCTCATGGAAAAGCCCTAGGCATGCTCAAGGCTTGGTCGTGGGGGGCCAGCCCTACGACCAAGCCTTAGGCGTGCCCATGGCTTGGTCCCAGGGTCTTCCCCCTCGAGGCCAAGTCACGGTCCAACCTAGATTGTGACATGGCCATGGGGGGGCAGCCCCTGTGACCGAGCCTTGGCAACTTCCATGGCTTGGTCTTGGGACTAGCTAGGGCGATGCCCGTCATCACCTTAGCCCCCATAAGCCAGGATTGGTCCTGGAATCGCCCCAATAAATCCATGGGTCAAATTGTTTTTTAAGTTTTTTTAACTTAGTCATTATATTCAATGTTTTTTTTTAATTTATTATAATGTAAAAGGCCTAATTTTGTTTTTTCTATAGGAAAAATGGCAAGAGAGATATTATCTATGAATATATCTGGATCACGACCTGCAATAATGGCATCCAAAATTACAACTAGAACCTCCATGAATTCTAGGCAACAAATTGATAGCACAACACCTGAGTTGTCAAGCGAAATGAAGAATGTTAGAGAGTGGAAATATGTAGAAGGTGAAAACAAATTGGAATATCCTTGGTTTGTTAAAGACAAGCAAGGAAACAATGGAGAACATCTATATTTGTATTGTGTTGATTTAGAACATGTGTAAGGAAATTATTAGGCACTTGGCTTGTTACGAGATATATGTTTGGTGCCAGCCACATATATTGTTTATGCACTCGTCAAACAAGGGAGGACTTGTATCAATATTAGATATTGTTTGAAATTGAACAATTATAACAAGGATGAATGTTTTACAGAATTATGTTAATTCATCTTTGATGACATTGAGAAAGACAATGTAATTGTTTTTTGTATCCTTTATTATTTTTAGTATCATGTTAATTTTTTAATTTATTTAACATGGAAATGTAATATTTTAATTTTACGAGATTTTGTTGAACGACTTTCACATATGTTAGTAGGGATTTTCTCTATAGAGAATAATATCATGGATGTCATCAATTCTTTTCATATTGAAAAGACACAAAAAGGAAGGAAAAAGAAACAAAAAGTAATGAAGGTTGAAGCTGCAAGAGTAGACAGAGAAGAACATGAAAGAAGAAAGAAAAGTCCTCATTCTAGAAATCCTAAAAGGGTTATATTTGAAAATGAAGAAACTCCAAATGAAGATTTTGTTTAGATTAGTTTCAATGAGATTACCACTCCTTCTCACAAAAAGAATAAACAAGATAAACACAAAAGAGTGATGGTCGATGATGATTCCATTCCTATTGATTATGAAGAAATCGTTGATTTAGATGAAACCCATTTCATTCATAAGAGGAAGAAAGAAAATGTTGTTGATGATATTTAAGAATCCATCGTTAGCTCTAAGTATTATAATGAAAGTCCTAAAGGTAGAAAAAAAATAATATCACCATGTGTTGATCTAAAGGATGGTATTATGAAAACAACACAAAATGCCATTCGAAATAGATTGACGATAACGAACTTAGTTGATGATGGACATACATTTCAATTGAATGTGAAGAAACTTTATAAACCCACTGAAGGGAAATAAAAATATCAAATTAGAAAACTGCATCACTTGTATATTCACAATTTGAAAGCATTGATTAGGTACAATCCATATGCACATGTAGTTGACTACCTAGTTCTTGTTGACCTAATGGAAGTTCCTAGGAGGGAAGAATTTGATCGATCAAAATGTTTTGACTACAAATATTATGTCATTTGAGGAAATCATTCTGCAGAGGCTAGAAGAGAATTGATGCAAGAATATCTCAGTAATGCCCTTTTTGAGACAGTCAAATGCATAATTTATGTTGGTTTAACAGATTCAGAAACAAAGTTATTGGCATGAGATCATAACACAGACAATGAGTACATAATTTCCATGACTTTCATTCAAAGGGTGAGATTTATCCATAATGATTTTTCTGAAATATGTCGTGGGGAGAGATCAAATGTTAATGCCAAGTTTCAGAAGCAATGTTGTATGGAAATAGTCTTCCCACTTGATATTGAAAATGCAAAAGAAACAAATCGCAAAGGAAGTGATGTATTTAGAGTTGTGGATAGTTATTTTCAATTGAGATTTAGAACTCGACAGGTATGTGATTTGATAGATTAGATCTTCACCCTATGGGAAAATATTAGTATAAAAAATCAAAGAGTTAAGAAGGCTAAACCATTAATATGTGGCACAAGTAAGACAGGTTCTGAAATAAAAAATATTCCAGATGATATGACTATAACACCTTGGAGAACAATACAAGGAGTGAATGATGAGAAACTTATATATATATATATATATATATATATATATATATATATATATATATATATATATATATATATATATATATATATATCATAGAAACTGGGGAATTTTTTCATTAAAATGGTGTGGTCAAGACCATTGATATACAAAATACAAAATTTTAAAGGTCCTGGAGACTGTCAACTCTTAAGACTAGTTCAAAGATTACAAAAATTGTGTCTGGGTCCTTAATGATTAACCAAAAACTTATGCTACTTCTAATCTGGTAGGTATATTGTCAGTAAAAAATATCATTAATACATAATGATAAACAAAACATGGCAACTACATTTTGAAAGTAAATCAACGACCAGGCTCTTACTTGATGACTTGAATTTATTGTTGGTCCCATTCTGCTTCAACTGGTTCATTGAGGTTAGGGATTGGGCCCATTGAGGCTTCTGAAACATTATTTGACGTGTTCCCATTGTTGATCGGTGTTGGAGTTTGACCTTGATTTTTCTCATAATGTTCGAGACGATAATGGAGGTCTAGAATCCCCAGAGATGTGGACAAGATCGTTGGACAATTGGTTGTCATTTGTATGGTCACGATTTTTGGTAAGTTGATTTATGTCATCCCTAATAGAAGTCTGAGAGACGAGGGTAATTGACGAAGTCAACAAGAAGCCTCGAAGGTGTGGTTGTGGAACCTGAATATGTTTGAGGAATTTGAACATGAAGGACATTGTAAATGCATGTAACATACTTACTAATGGATAGTTCTCGTCATACCGTTTCCAACAGTAGGTGGTATGCCACATGGTTCCTCGCGGTTGAGGAGTTATGGCCTCATAAAGTTGAAAGCCCAGAAGAATGGTTAAGAAGCCCTAAATAGTTACAAAGTCATTAATTAAGGGAAAAGTGGTCGTTGTAACAAGAAAGTATAGGTTATGACCCTAAAATGAAGAAAAAGGGTAAAACAGTTATGACCCTAAAGTTAGGAAAAAGGGTAAAATAGTTATGACCCTAAAATTAAGAAAAAGGGTAAAACAGTTGTTACCCTAAAATTAGGAAAAAGGGTAAAACAATTGTAACAAGAAATTAATTAAGGGTAAAGTGGTTAGAACAAGAAATTAATTAAGAGTAAAGTGATTGAAAATAAGTTACATGGAAGATTATAAATACACATCAAGAGTCTATCATTCTCACACACACGTTCATTGAATATCTATCTAGTGAACACTTGATCTATTGGTGAATATGAGGTAGTGAGGATGAGATAAAGTAAAGGGGATGCTTGTTCCAAGTTGCAACAAGGTATGATGATATAGTAAGGTTGCTACAGGATTAAAGGTATGTTTATATGCATGTTTTGAAGGTTATATCTTGGTGATGGTATGGTACATGTTGAAGTATATTTTGATGATGTTATGGTGCATGGTTTATGTGATATATTTGGTAATATGATTGAGGCATATCATGAGTGATATGACACATGTTTGAGGTACATAACTTATGGATGTTGGCACATGTTTGGTACATGGTTTAGATGTGTATCTTGATGAGGTTATGGTACATGCTTGATGATGTTAGTACATGATGAGACACATCTTGGTGATGTTATGGTTCATGGCTTGATGCATGGTTAAGGCACATATCTTGATAATGATATTGTCCATTGTTAGAAGCACTTGTTAGTGATCTTGGTACATGTTTGGTACATGAAAAGAGGCAGGTTGTGGTGATGTTGGGCATATGGTTTGAGATATGTTCTTGGTGATCATGGCATGAGTTTCATGCAGTTGTGAGTGGATTTGGTTGATGATGAAACAGTGGCAAGGACAATGGAAGTGACAATGATAGTGATAGGTTGATGGTTCAGTATCATTGGCAGTGACAGGTTGACAGTGGCAGTGATTGTGGTAGTGACAGGTTGGTCTACATTTTTATTTCAGGGCGGAAAGACGAGGCAAGGAAAGAGGGTTGTAGCCTCCTTCCAGTTGGTGTCGGTATTATAGCACAAAATCTCACTCTTATGCTTTTGTGCCATGGACTAACCCTTTCTAATTCTTTCTATACTTTTCCCCCAAAGGACCTCTCAAAATTAATTAAAAAAACATTCCCTAAGAGGATTGCGGGTTTCCCTAGTGCAACACATGGACATCCACGCTTTACCACATTGCAACCCACAGATGCCCTCAATTTTGTGAAAAATAAAATAATTTCATATTTTCGGGCGGTTTTTTGGGTTGGACTCGTTTCCAAATGGCCCTTGTCAGTACTCAATGGAATCCAACTCCCCAAACCTCTTTGGGATAATATAAAAAAATATTTGAGGGCTAGGGAGAGGTCAAGTCCTTTCATGCAAAGTTATGTTTCCAATATTTAGTAAGCCTTCCTTCCCTATAATTCTCTGAGCAACATCCCCTTTTGTCTGGAAACTCCTTTTCCAACACTTATTTCTCAATTTATATGAATATATAGTGTCTTCTTATCTCTATATGAGTCATTGAAGGAAGTTTTCTTTGGTTGAGTTGATGCTTCAGGATTCTTGGATGAACCCAGATAGTTGGCTTCAAGACGGTGCCTAAAGGTTGGACAAGGTTGTAACTTACCTTTTCCACTTGTTGATAATAAAAGAGTTTGTCTTCCCTCATTCATGGTATTCATTGTATTTTTATCTATGTACTTACTTTGAATTTGATTTTAACATGCATATGCTTTTGATAAGATAACTACCTACATAGCATCATTTGTTTCATGTCTTTCTTGCAAGTTGGTTCTAGCGGAAAACCATGAGATCTTCGACAAATTGAAGCTTGGGATTGAGATCAAACTGGAGAATAAGGTTCCTTCCTTCTCTCTTCTCTATCCCTAACTACTCCTAATTAAGTAGTTACTTTATTTAGTCTTTGTGTTTTTGTGTTTGAGGGGAGATATTTATCTCTACAATTTGGTCTTGCTCTATTGTTATATTGATCCAAGATCACAGGGGATAAAATCCCTTAATCATAATTGACGACTCCACTGGGGATACTCCTAGTTGGGTCAGTTTGGTTGAGGTATATTTATTTCTTGTGTTGTTTTTTGCTATTAGTTTCGAAGTCTTTTAGCCTCAAATGACCTATTTCTTAGTCTTGAAGCCCTCTGTTTCTAAGTGGCTTTTTTATTTTCTAAAATTACTTTGACATTTGTGAGTTGCATCACTGTAGCATGTGTACATCCACATGTTGCATCTCTACAATCCACATATATCTGTGAGTTTCTCTAGTGACAGTCGTGGACCTATGTGAAGTTGAAGTTTTTAAAATTTATCTTCATTTTCTGGTTTTAATGTTTGGTTTGATCAGTGACCTGGACTGCCCTGAGTCTTTGTTTGGTGTCACTTTGTTAGGTTTTGAACGCTTGATATAAAGAAAAGATTAAAATCTTTGCTTTGAATGTTTAGTATGAGGTTTTTTAGGCATACTAAAAGAACAACCTTGTTAGTTTGCATTTCAAGATTCATTGTCGTTTCAGTGTTGTCTTGGTTGAACACTTTCTGTCTTTTTACCTGCTTTTTTCCTTATTTCAAAAATAAAAAAATATATTTGCATTCGTGTGCTTATTTTTCTTTTGTAAACGAAAAATATTTTTAAAAAAATATGCATGTTTGTTTACTGCTCACTTCTTGAACCCTTTCCTTCCATTTACAAGAAAAGAAGTAGTTACTCATCATTCAGGTAGTTGCATTATATTTTGGTAATGGTAACCTTTTTATTTAAAAAAGAAAAGAGTCCAATAGTGTAGCTTTTTCATCCCTATGTGCATTTGCATCTCAAGGTGTTCTAAATCTTGCACTCAAAATTTTGTTTTCATCAAAAAAATAAAAGAATTTGTTGCATAAGCGTTGTTGCATCATTTTTCACTTGAAGAAACAATTTTTGTGTTCTTATATTGAATTTATTTTGGAGTCGGTCTAAAAAAATCACCAAAAGTTTCATCTGCACCCCTTTTTGAGTAAGAAAAGCCTATTAAAATGAACGCGTAACTAAAATTTATAAGAAAACTTTTATTTTTCTAGGGTAAATCAACAAGTTTAAGCTAGGACTTTGGTGTAGGTTGGAGAGTAAATTTCTCCAGGGCCGCTAAACAAACATAAGTATCTGAGATAGGGAGTGTAGAGCCCAGTTTTTCATATAGGTTGGTTTGAAATCTCCTCTAACACGAGAGTTAAACTTGACGTCGTGTAAGGAATAACTAAGGATATTCCCCTATAGAACTGGACTGAGCGTAGTGGAGAGATTGTGTATTGGGGGTTTCGATTGTATCTATACCTCTATGACAGGTGGTGCTTTCAAGACTTTGGACTTTTCTACCTTGTGCACACTTTCGCTCCCGACTGTCGACTGTACCCCTCGGGCGCCCATTGCAAGCTGGTAAACATAGTTTCTCTTCCTAGGTAAATCACAAGGTGAGTATGGGGGTTTGTCGTAGTATTTGGGGCAGATTTTGCATCACAATTAACAATTTCAAACAATAGCAAAAGAAGTTACTTACTTGATCTTCTGCTTTCTCCTTGCAATTAATGTCGCATTGTGTTTATTCTCACGTCATGCATCATATATCTTTGTGCACACACTCTTCTATAGATATTTTCTCATCCTAATGCACCTCTTCCTGTCTGTAGGTTTCCTCCATCGACCTCTGTTTCGTGCACTATATTTCTTCGGGCACACAAGATTCCTCCAACGATTTATGTGTTGTGCACTGCAATTCTTCACAGGCTCAAGCCTTCTTTAAGTATCTTTGTGTTGCACGCTATACCTCATCACGCACCCAATATTCCTCGAACGAACTTTGTGTCGCACGTCGCAGTTCTTTGTGTATTCTCTCCTCCTCTATATCTCTCTATGTGACGTGAAAAAACTGTTTCTTTTGCACAACATCAAACTTGGGAGGGGTTTTTGTGGATTTTCTGATCTTCCCGTCAACATTCTAACTTGAGCTTTCTCCATGCTATAAGTCCATCCCATTTTAATTCCTCCTCGAGTTACCACCCTCACATAAACTTCTTCGTCTTTATTTTGATTCCCGCATGGCTCTAGAGTTACCATGTTGCAGTGTTGCTTCTTCTCTTTCCACTTCTTCAACAAGTCACAAAAATATTCAATGGCATGCTTTGTGTTGTAGTAGTACCCATATAGAGCACGCGGTTTGGTACAAAATATTGAAACATGGCCCACCTCACCATAATTAAAACAAGTGGGTGGTCTTCCTTCACCTCCACCATATCCTCATTCTTTCCCTCGTCCATATTCGCCTCTTGGACCTCCTTCGTATCCACCTCTCTTTTTGCCTTCGCAGTCACCACCTTTCTACTCTTCCTAGACCAAAAATGCATCATAAGTGTGGTCCTACATCAACTGAAGCGACCGAAAGTTGTTCACGTCGTGCTCCATGGATTTGCAAAACTCACAAAATGGAGAATGCATAGTCTTCTAGTATTTATGCAATGTTGGGCATCGAGGACGGATATTTCCCCACTGTCTTCAAATCTCGCACCACTTGGTCTAAGACCCAGTCGGAAATGGATTCAATGCACTCATCACCAAGTAGTTTCCCAGAGTAGGAGATTCATCCCTACAATGGCCTTCTGACCAACATGTAGTACACCATACATGCTCGCACACCACCTTCGCCTTCACCATATCTTGCAATTGCATCGTGATATTTTCAAACTGGGACTGTACCTGCACCAATCCTATTGATGTCTTGCTACATCCTGGAATAACTTCCATGTGCATCGCAATATCCATTGCCTCTACTTGAGTAGTCACCTTCTCCTAGTTGAGATGGACTCATATATGGGGTAGTAGTCCTGCAATGAACCACTCCCTGTGTTGAACATCTTAGATCTTAAATGTCATCCTATCCAACAATATTTTGAACCACTGGTCATAGTCCCATATGGTTTTTCAGTCTATTGCTTGATCTCCTTAATTTTAGTGATACACTGAGATTCTGACTTAGGCTTCAAAAACTCCTGAAGTAGATCACTTTTAATTTTTGTCAAGGACCTCATCTGTCTTGTTGGCGCAGTCGTCTTGTACTTCATGTACCACGTTAGAAATTTGTCGCTAGAAGTGGTCTCCAGTTGTGCCATCTTCGATGCTTCATTTGTGATCATTTTTATAGACCATATAGCCTCACATGTGAACCAATTCTACTCTAGATCGTCCTTACCTGTCCCATGGAATACAGGTAACCTCCATATTGCATCTTGATTCTCCATTCTCACTCTAGTGTTGTGTCCTCTCGAATGACTACTAGATGTTGGTGATATTGGTACTGATACTTTTCCCTGTGAAGTATTGTTGACTTCGTTTTCTTCTTCACTCGTATATTCTCTTCTTATTTCTTCTAATCTTCCTTATTCTACACCTATCTTCATGTTTTATACTGTTATTTCATCTTGGTTACAAATTCTCAAGGGTGGTGGTTCAAAGAGGGGGTTCTCCATCTTCTCTCATCGTCTCTGGTGAGGGATTCCAAAGATATTCGTACTTGTAGTCACGCAAGACCATTCACTATAGATAAATCCTCTTCCCATTCTCGAAGGGGTTCTTCGCCATCTTATCCTATGACAACTCCTCTACTCTCCACCTCGTCTTCCTCTAATGTTGCGGTATCTCTCAACATCCAAGGGGATTTGACTTCGTCTTATCTGACCTTACTACCACTACTATCGGTATCCTCACTTGATACCCTACTCCTAACGTTGCATCTATTCAACGACCTATCTCCTTATTTTCTCCTCTCTAGCACAACACTCTCTCATGCACATTCTCTTGGTCCATTCTTCTTTCTATTAATTCTAGGTCTGAACCCTCATCTTTCACCCCTTTCTATATTCTTTTCGATCCTCTATTCAGTTTTCCTCCTTATCTCAACTCTTCTTGCGTATCTATCGACTCTTTCTCTCCTCTTATTTTTTGGGTCCATTCTCTTCTCACTTCATCTCAACATCTTCTGGATCCTCTCAACTAGATCCATAT
>ML821147.1:271490-296545 GCA_009831015.1 Picea engelmannii
AGGCCCTCAAAATGGCCCCGGAAGTTAAAACCTGCTAAAAATAGTAAATTGCCAAAATTGCCAGAAAACTGTTTTGAGCCAGTCGGAAAAGGTGGGTGGCCACCGATATCCACCTGGATCATAGATAGTTTGCAAGGAGATCTCAGGAGGCTAAAGCCACCAACATTTGATGGAGAGCATAGGAAGGGTGAAGAAGTTGAAACCTGGTTATTGGGCATGAGAAACTATTTTTAGCTGTACAATTATTCATCAAACATGGAAGCAAAGATTGCCATATATCATTTTAGGGGAAAGCTTCCATGTGGTGGGACCAATCGAAGCAATTCAAACATATTGATGAGAAGATAATTTCTTGGAAGCATTTCAAGAAATATTTCGAGCAGAAATACTTGGCATAGCACTATTATGACAAGAAAATGCAAGAATTATTTGAGCTTAAATTAGGAAACATGACCATGGAAGAGTATGGAAAGAAATTATTGGAGCTTAGAGGTGTGTGGATTTCATCAGGGATGAGAATGTTAAAATTTAGATATTTCTAAGTGGATTTTCATCATTCTACAAGGATAAAATTCGGTTTGATGAGTCCGATAATTTGAAAGAAGCCATGAGAAAAGCTAAGTATTTGTATGAGTAGAGTAAGGCAAGGCCATCGTTTCAAAGATCTTGGGATGAAAAAAAGAAAGGCAATATGGATCAGAGAAAGAAAATATTCAAGCCACGTTTCTTCAGGAACAGTTCACAGTCCTATAGGCAACAAAAACAAGCACAACATGAGCCCCATATGACAGATTCCTTGGGGAAAAGGCCAGGACAACAACCCATAAAGTGTTGGGAATGCGAGGGAGACCACATATATATAGATTGTCCTTAAAAAGGAGATAAGATGATGACTATGCATAACCTTCAGGAAACTAATACAATGGAGGACATGGGCATGCGCGTACCAAGGATTTATGCAACCTTGGACAATAGACAAACATACTATCAATCCCACGTGATTGAGGTGGAAGGTAAGATCGATGATCAGCTCATAGCTATTTTGATTTATTCTGGAGCTAATTATAGTTATATAGATCCTCATATGGTGGACATATTTAAATTGAAGAGATGTAAGCATGAAAAGTCTTAGTTGGTTCAGCTAGCAACTAGAACCAAGAGAAGAATCAATGAGCTTGTTAAAGATTGTGCATTGAGCATGAATGGAGTCAACACTAAGACATATTTGAACATCATACCGCTTGGGTCTTATCATTGTTTGATTGGTATGGATTGGTTGGATAAGAATCATATTTTCCTAGATTGCTACAACAAGGATTTCATATGTATTGATGAGGAAGGGAATTCAAGGACAGTTCAAGGTATTCCAAGGCATATATTTGTCAAAAAGATTTCAGCATTGTAGCTGAAAATAAGTTTTAGAAAAGAGTGCCAAATATATGCAGCCCATATGGAAGATCCAAGAAAGGATAAGGAGCCAAATCTTGAAGAATACTCAGTTATAAAAGAGTATGAAGATGTGTTTGGGGAATTGTCGAGATTTCCACCAAACAGAGACATTGACTTCTCTATTGATTTAATGCCTAGAGTTTCCCTAGTGTCCAAAACTCCCTATGGAATGAGCACACCAAAACTGAAAGAGTTATCGATGCAACTAAAAGAGTTTTTGAAGAAGGGGTACATATGCCCAAATGTTTCTTCTTGGGGTGCCCCAAGTCTTTTCATGAAGAAAAATGATGGAACTTTGAAGTTATGTATTGACTTCAGACAACTAAATAAGGTTACAATAAAGAACAAGTTCCATTTTCCAAGGATTGATGATCTTTTTTATTAGTTGAAGGGAAAGATATTTTCTAAGATTGATTTGAGATCAGGTTATCGTCAAGTAAGAATCATGGAAGAATATATTAACAAGAGAACCTTTTGGACAAGGTATAGCCATTATGAGTTTGTGGTTGTGTCATTTGGGTTGACAAATGCATCCGCTACTTTTATGTGTCCAATGAATGGAGAGTTCAAAGATTACCTGGAAAAAGTTGTCATTGTCTTCTTGGGTGATATTCTTATCTACTCCAAGATAGAGGAGGGGCATGAACAACAATTGAGGATGGTGCTACAAGTGTTGAGAGAACACCAATTGTATGCCAAGTTGAACAAGTGCACTTTTTATCAAAAGTAGATCCACTATTTGGGCCACATTGTCTCAGAGGATGGCATAATAGTGAATCCTAAAAAGATTGAAGTGTTGAAGATTGAGTAGCTTCGGAAAATATCCTTTTTTGACCAAGACAAACCCTAAAGAATATTATTATATTATATTTGTTGAGATGAACCTATTGTGCCTTTGTAAAATCCGGCCCTATTGTGCCTTAACAAGTAAAATGAAAAATAGAAAGATAAAGTAATAGGTCGGCTCGGACCTACTTTTAGGCTAGCCAACTACTATTTATAAGAGAGGCCAGTGCCTCATTTGGACACACTCACAACACAAGATCTCTGGAAAAAGAAGAAGTGTGCATGTCTTGAAAGGAGAAGCTACTGCAACTAAGAGGTGACGTTTTGATGGTTCTTGGTCTATCTCTTGGATATATCTTGGTTAAGTGGTGCACTACTCTTCCCTAGTCAAGGGTTAGAGGAGGATCTTCTATTTTGTTAGTTCTCTCATGGAGAGAAACATTGTTCTTGGTTGGTGAATCTATATTGAAGAAGTTTGTTGGGTTTTTCCCCTTAGGGGGTTTTCCCAAGGTAAATATTGTGCACGATGTGAATGTTATTCTTTCAATGATCCTTTATATACAGTCACTGGGCTAATGGTTTAATAAGTAAAAGAACACTAATATAGTTAACTACTTAAGTGAAACATCAACATGGTATCAGAGCGAGCCTAAAAGAAGGAATTTTCATAGCACAGAAGAACTCGTTGAAGAAGCTAAGAGCTTAGGAAGACTCTCTTAACCCTCGCACACCTCTTCCTATGAATAAACTCTCAGTTTGACGAAATTTTGTAAACTGCAACTATTGTTGCAGTTGCTGCAACTGCATAAACCCTAGGTGTGACGTTTTCCCTATTTAAGGAGGATGCTAAAGAAGGTAATAACACCTAGGAAGTCGCCTAGGCAAGGCGAATCCATTCTCTGGATCAGAACTCAAGATATCACCAGTTGAAAAATTAGGGTTTCCTCATAAACCCTAAGTCTGGTTGAAGTTGCTGCATATTTTGTGACAGATTTCATCTTTGACTCGTCAATCTCTCTGGTAAGGTCTAGGATCCTCATCTTGAAAAGTTGTTTGTTATTTTACTTGTTCCGGGTAGGATGACTACCAGTACCAAGCTTTACGAAAAGATTAAAGGAGTCGATGACTTCCGAGCATGGAAGTATAGAGTGATGCTCATTCTAGAAGAGAATGACCTTGGAAGTTTTGTTGAACAAGATATTGAAGAGCCATAGGGAGATGACGCCAAATCCAAATATAAGAAGGATATGATCAAATCAAAAAGGATCATCGCCGACTCCATCAAGAACCACTTGATTCCTCATGTCTCAACATTAAAAACACCAAAGCAAATTATGGATGCCTTATCCTGTTTGTTTGAGGGAAAGAACATCAATCAGAAAATGACCTTAAGGACACAATTCAAGAATGTGAAGATTTGAAATTCAAAAACCATACAATCCTACTTCACAAGAGTGTCCTAGATTAAAGAACAACTTGAAGCTATTGGAGACTCAATTGAAGAAGATGAGTTAACGATGACCACATTGAATGGTCTCCCAAATTCTTGGGAATCCTTCATCCAAGGAATCTTCTCTAGAAGGAAGCTAACTAAGTTCAGCAGATTGTGGGAAGACTATACTCAAGAACAAGCCAAATTAGAAGCAAGAAATTAAAAGATAGAAAGCAATGAAGCTCAAGCGTTAACAACTCACGCAAGAAAAGGAAAGAAAAAAAAAGAAGTTCACTCTCACAAAGGCTCCAGAAGTCTCATAAAGGAAAAGATTATCATAAAGATCTCTCAAGCTTTAGATGCTTCATTTGCCAGAAGATGGGACATATTGCAAGAAATTGTCCCCAAGCAAAAGACCAAAATAGAAATAGGAAGTTTAAAAGACATCATGCTCATTTCGCAGAAGAAGATGAATCTGATTGGAAAAGAACAAAAGAAGATGATTCAGATGAACTATATCTTTTGTGATATAGGACTTAGTGCTTCTGAAGCACTTGATCCATATCAAGTGATATTAATAGCAGTATCTCATTTCTTCCCACATTAAACTTCAAGTAGTAAAAGAGCTGAAGACATTTTTTTATCATGAGGGCCAAGTGCAAATTGTGAAGAAGTATCATTATTCATCCAGACATCGTACATATCAAGCAGACAGTCTGACAATACATACTCCAGGTATGCACACTTCATAATTGATTTCAGTTTTTTTTAAGTTTTATAACATTAGAATTTATGCATTTGTATCTTAGCTTGTTGGATCATTATCCCTGGTACGAGAATCCAACAAGGTCTTATTTAAAATCAAGAAATAATTTATGTGCTTGTGGGTGGCATGTGTCTTATGGTTGGGTGACAACAATGTAATATTGTCTAAGGTGAACTGAGCACATTAAAGCTAATGTCTCTGGTACGGAAGCTCATTAGTGTCATGCAACAGCATCAAGTATGGCTCATAGTGTCCTGCAATTTCCCGATGAGAAGACTTGGTCAGTGTATAGTGAGGCCACCTTGACATGAAGCAGAGTTCATTTGAAGTCTGACTCAGTTTTTCATATTAATATTTGGTAACCAACACCAAGTACATCTTGCAATGACTCTAAGAATATTGTAGACTCAGAGGAAGTCAAGGCTCAAAGGGAGCCAGTTTTCTCATGCAGGGAACAATACACCTTTAGGATGGATAATACCAAAAATCAAAGAAATAGTTTTGGTGCTCGTGAATACAGTCAGTTAGATCAACTATAAAACAACCATTAAAAGAATCTGATACAATATGAGATTCAGAGGGAGCAGGTATGACAATCCCTTCATTTGAGATTGAGTTATCTCTGGTGCAAGTTGGTGCAGTACATGAGTAGGGCCATGAAGATATGACTACAATAGAAGATTGATTTATCTCCAAAGAAAGAGGAAAAACTACCTTCAGTGTCAATTATTGAGCCACTCTCAGCTTCAGATGAAGTTGTTTCTGTGATAGAGTAGAGGAGCTACTCTGAGAGTTCAACAGTTACAGTGAGAATGGAGCAGTCATCCTCAACTTCATAAAGAGAAGTTGCAGGTGCAGAGTCTCAGTGCCAGTCCCAGAAGGAACATTTGCAAAGAGAGTAGAGGACATACTCTCAGGCAGTGAGACAAATAGTGCTTTGCAGAAAGTGCATAGAGCCAACACACGATTGTGCAGATTAAGTTGTAGCTGAGCGAGTGTACCAATTTGGTACAATGTGATGTGAAAATTTGGTTCATTGATATATTTGACGAACACGTGGATAGATATATGTTTTGCGATGAACACATTGATTCAGTACATGGTTGAGTCTAGACATGTTCACCTGATTGCAACAAAACATGTGATGAAGTACCTAAAGGGTACAATCGATAGTGGACTCAGATATATCTTGGATCATGAGATAAGATAGCAAGGATACACAGATTGGGCAGGTTGTGTCACAGACCGGAAAAGTACATCCAGATGTTGCTTTAGTATGGGATTAGATGTGATCGCGTGGCTCAGTGAGATGCAGACCTATATGGCACTTAGTTTTGCAGAGGCAGAGTATGTGGTAGCATGGTCAACTTGTGGCAAAGCACTGTGGCTTCAGAAGATGATTGCAGAATTATTTGATCTCGAGTTGAAGAAGACCTATATATTTATGACAACTAGAGTTGCATAAAGTTGTCAGTGAACCCAATGTGTCATGACAAGTCCAAGCATCTCGAGATCAAGTACCATTATATCCGAGAAATGATACAAAAGGGAGCAATAAATCTCTAGTATGTTCCTACCGACGAGCAGGTAGAAGATGTGTTGACTAAGCCTCTATCAAGAGTGAAGTTCAAATACTTCAGAAACAAGCTTGGTGTGGTCCAAAAGGATTTTCCCTCAGCAGTGGGAGTGATGTGTTCCCCAGTAAAAGGAAGTGATGTGTTCCCCAGTAGCAGGAAGTGATGTGTTCCCCAGTAGAGGGAAGTGATGAGATTTCCAGCAGTGAGAGTTACCCCATCGCAGGTTGGTACTCCAAAGCACGCTGGTATGCTACCCTATCACAGGTTGGTACTCCAACGTAGGTTGGTATGCTACACCAATGCAGGTTGGTACTCCAACGCAAGCTGGTATGCTACCCCAGTATAAGTTGGTATGCTATGCCAACTTAGGATGGTATATTACTCCAGCGCGGGTTGGTATGTTACTCCAATGCAGGCTGGTACGCTACTTCAGCAAAAATGCAGAACTTCCTATGATATATAGATCTGTGATTGACAACAAGACAATGACCAAGTATGCAGAAGCGCAGAAGCAGTGATGATAATCATGACGAGAATAATACCTTCCTTGCTAAGAGGGAGTGTTGAAGATTGAGTAGCTTCGAAAGATATCCTTATTTGACCAAGACAAACCCTAAAGAATATTATTATATTATATTTGTTAAGACGACCCTATTGTGCCTTTGTAAAAGTCAGACCTATTGTGCCTTGACAAGTAAAATGAAAAATAGAAAGATAAAGTGATAGGTTGGCCCAAACCTAATTTTAGGTTGGCCAAATACTATTTATAAGAGAGGTCAGCACCTCATTTGGACGCACTCACAACACAAGTTATGTGGCCAAAGAAGAAGTGTGCAAGTATTGAAGGGAGAAGCTATTGCAGCTAGGAGGTGACATTGTGATGGTTCTTGGTCTATCTCTTGGATATCTCTTGGTTAAGTGGTGCAATATTCTTCTCTAGTCAAGGGTTAGAGGAGGATCTTATGCTTTGTTAGTTCTCTCTTGGAGAGACATTGTTCTTGGTTGGTGAATCTATATTGAAGAAGTTTGTTGGATTTTTCCCCTTATGGGGTTTTCCTAGGGTAAATCTTGTGCATGTTGTGAATGTTATTCTTTCAGTGATCCTTTATACACAGTTATTGTGTTAATGGTTTTATAAGTAAAAGAACATTAATCTAGTTAACTGCTTAAGTAAAACATCAACATGAAGCAATCAAAGGTTGGCCAACACCAAATAATATTTCAGAGATTAGATCATTTATGGGTCTAGCTAGTTAATACATGAGATTTATTGCGAGTTCCTCTAAAATTGCACACCCAATTACTTCATTGCAAAGGAAAGGAATAAAATTTGAATGAATTACCAAGTGTGAAGAGAGTTTCCAGCACTTGAAATATTTGTTAACCAGTGCACCAATTTTAAAAATTGTAGATCCAAACGATAATTTTGTTGTGTGCATAAATGCATATAAAAAAGGACTTGGTGGAATTCTTACCCAAAATGGACATATAATTTGTTATGAATCAAATAAGTTGAATGAGCATGAGAGAAACTATACCACACATGACTTGGAATTGGCAGCAACTATTCATGCCTTGAAAATGTGGAGGCATTATCTCATGAGTAGAAAATTTGAGCTGAGAACAGACCATAGTGGTCTGAAATATGTGTTTGAACAACCAACATTGAATGTCAGACAAACTAGATGGCTAGAATTTCTCGGCGAATATGACTTTGACATCAAGCACATTAATGGCAAAGAGAATAAAGTGGTTGATGCACTCAACAGAAGGGTTAATGAAATGCATGATATAGTCATTATTATGTACAGTTCAGATTTGAAAAACAAAATTTTAAACGTTGTGATAGTGGACCAACATTATGTACAAGTTAAAGAAAGATTGCAACAAAGTAATGTACAATAGAAATATAAAGATTAAAAGATGGAAGATGATGAAATTCTCTTGTATAGGAATATAGTTAATGTTTCTAATTATCATGAGTTGAGAAAATTATTTTTAAAGAGATGCACAATGTGACATACGTTGGACATCTAGGATAGCAAAAAACCATTGCAGTTGTAAGAGGCCAATATTATTGGCTTGGAATGAAGAAAGACATAGTTGTTTTTATTGCTAGATGCATGGAATGCCATAAGGTAAAGGTTGGGCACATACATCTATCGAGATTGCTACAACCATTGGCCATTCTTGAGTGGAAATGGGAGATGGTTACCATAGATTTCATTACCAAGTTTCCCAGAACAACAAGGCAACATGATTCCATCATGTAGTAGTGGACAAGCTTACAAAGTATGCACATTTTATTCTCGTAAAAGGGCACACAAGACAACCAACATTGCAAAAATTTATAAGAAAGAAATTGCTATGGTACATGGTGTACCTAAGGCAATCATATCTGACAGAGATACCAAGTTTACTTCCAAGTATTGGAAAGGGTTGTTTAAAGGATCTTGGACAAATATGAATTTTAGCACAGTATATCATCCAAAATCAAATGGGCAAACAAAGAGGGTCAACTAAATAATTAAAGATATGCTAAGAATGTATATGATGGATCAACCTTCCAAGCGAGAAGACTATCTTCATTTGGTCGAGTTTGGTTACAAAAATGGGTATTAGACATCGTTGAAGATGAGCCCATTTGAAGCCTTGTATGGTAGAAAATGCAACACACCAGTAAGCTGAGATAATCCAACAAATAGAGCCATTATTGGGCTAGAATTGCTAATAGAAATGTAAGAGCAGATGATGAAGATAAAACATAATTTAAACACTGCACATGATAGACAGAAAAACTATGCAAACAAGGGTAGAGCACATAGGAAATTTAGAGTGGGCGAACATGTGTTTCTAAAAGTAAAGAAAAAAAGGAGCTCGCTGAAATTGGGAAGTTGTCCAAAGTTGGCAGCGAATATATTGTGGGCCATTTGAGGTTTTGGAGAGGATAGACCCAGTTCCATACATGTTTGCATTGCCTACATCCATGAGAGCTCATAATGTGTTTCGTGCATCTTTATTAAAGAAGCATGTGCTTGATCCTAACCACGGGATTGATTGGACTGTAATCCAAGTGGAACACGAAGGGGACTTCCGGGTGCAGTGGGTGCGCATTCTGGATCGGAAAGTCAAAGTGCTCAGAAACCAAGCCATTGGCCTGGTAAAGTTCCAATGGACCTACTACGGTCTTGAAGATGCCATGTGGGAGCACGAGGAGGCCATGCGGCAAGAGTACCCGCAACTCTTTACAAATTTTGAGGGAATCAGAATGTAGATTTGTACAAGTGTGTATAAAGACTCCATTTTGGTGTAGTTGAAGTTCCTGGAGCCACAACTCTGAGACTTCCTGTCTGACCTATGCAAGAGCCCTAGAAGGGAAGTGGGACACTATGAGGGAATGTGGTACAAAGAAGGGGGTACACCTCCTTGGGTTGTGTAGGTTGAGGGGAACAAGAGATTGCTAGTTGGAATTGTTGCAAGAGTCATTAAATTGCGAAAGTATCGAGTATTCTAATGAGAAATTTTATATGTATACGTGTACACCTATATGGTGATGTGCACTGAGAACAATGCAAATTGTAGGGGGAGTGGATTGTAACACCCCAATTTTGATCCTTGATATAGCATTGTATAATTGAAAATATTATGAATGCGCGTGGGTCAAGCGATGTAATATGTAAACATTGTACATTGAAAATAATAAAATGAAATACATTGCGGGTTGCATACGGGTAAGGACCAGAGTAATGGGGGGCTATGATTCCACAAGAGAGAGGGCTTAATGGGGGACTTGAGAGGTTTGGGTAGGTTGCAACTTGGTATTAGAGCAAAATTTTATGGTAGCGTGCCTTAGTGAGGGATATGGGGATGTGACACGGGTCGCAACCATTCCCGTACAACTTGTAACTACAAAAAAGAGAGAAATCTATCTCCAATACTCATATCCATCCATCTTCGTCTTAGGATGGGTAGGAGGCTGAACACTTTTTTCACAATGTCCATGCTCTAACATAACTACTTGGAAATTGTTCTACACACTAATTACATAGCAAGATACATAGATAGAACATACCTAGCTTTTGAATAGGCCTCGAAGGGAGTAGCGAAACTTGGCGAGCAAGGATTGTGATCCCAATGCTTTGTTCCATTTTGCTTCTTGTTCCTGTGTTTCTTTCCTAGATTTCCTTCCTCTCATGACTAGCAGAGAGATGAATGGTTGTTTAACTACACCTACGTAAGTGAGAGTCCTAAGGTCTGCCTTTGTTACCTGTAAGCTAAGGGAATATCTTCCCCCGTTGTCTCTAATCATTGTTCCTACCATGGAATCTAGATTCACCGTTTTTCCATTTCCCCCTTGTATTTCTTCTTCATTTTTTGCACTCATCTTCTTCCTATCAATCTTCAAAGGACTTCTTGTGGCTCATTTCCCACTCCTTCTCACTCAAAGCAGCGAAATGATTTTTGGAGGTTTGAATTGGCAAGGTAGATGGCTTAGGTGAGGGGTGTCTACACTTCTTCCTAGTGATCGTTTGCATTGTTTGCTTGTCTTGCTAGGCAGCATGGGGTTACCCCTTCATGGCATACACTACATTGGAATGGGAGTTGCTCATAGTCCAACTCCTGGAGGTGATACTAGCCATCCAATTTTAATTGGATTGCTTCAGGTAGCCCTGTCTCAAGATCAACTTCAACACAGATGCATACACAGGTATACTAGCTCGCTTTGGGGTAGCCCTATCTAGGAATTTTCAATGATATAGCCTATAACATAGAATGTCAAATCATCCCAAAAAATTAATAGCAAAGATGGAATATGGACCCAGACTGGTAAACTGTTGGGATTGTCCCCCTCGGGATTGAATCTAGCATCAACGATTCAAATATAGCCCCCAAGGCCTCATGAAGTAGAGGTGACCGTGGAAGAGAAAATCTCTATCTTCCTTGAGATGAAACAAGAAAGAGATATAACCTCTAACACAAAGGAAGATATTTATTGCCCCCTTCATCAAGGGAAACCTATACTCTTCCAACCAATGTTTGATATCTATGTGGCTTGGCCATTACTTCATAAACTTTCCTACTAGGGCTTTCTCCTCAAATAGGAGAAATTTGAGGAGAGCCTTACATCTAGGGGACAAAGTAGAAATTTTAATTTCTGAACATTAGAAGCAAACCTAAACATTTCTTAAATAGTATACGAGGGTGCAAAAAGATTGAGGTTTGCACATGGAGTTTTTTTACGCCTCTTGGTGTTTAATATTTGAGGAGAGCCTTACATCTAGGGGACAAAGTAAAAATTTTAATTTCTGAAACATTAGAAGCAAACCTCAACATTTCTTAAATAGTATATGAAGGTGCAAAAAGATCGAGGTTTGCACATGGAGATTTTTTACGCCTCTTGGTGCTTAATATATCAAAGGTTAGGATGAATCTACACTAGTCTAACATTTTATCATGGACATGGTCCTGGGAAAACATACATCCTGCTCTTACAAACCATTTAAATGGTCAAATACAGTCACCCTTAAACAACTGCACAAAAGTCCATGTCAGCATCAAACATTGATATTCAAAATTTGTCCTAAACACCCCATTAAATATCATATAAAGATGGCATGAACAATAAAGACATATCATAGATATGCTTCATGACTTAAGCTTAGTTTGTAAACTCATGCAAAAAAATTCAAGAACTAGGCCAATGCCCATCCCCCATTTCATTTCCAGATCAATACACAAAGGATATCAAAACAATACCTTGAAAAGAAACAAAAATAAGGACTTGATTCTGTCTGCCAAACTCAGATACTAATATGAATATGCATGCAACTGTGCAGACATGCGTGTTGCTCCATTTGATCAGCTTCACCAGTAATCCCGACAAGAACATAATCCATTCTTGAAATGATGAAAACGGATGCTATCCCTCATGATAATTTCTCTGCTTACTATTTTGGAAATGAACTTAGTGGCATTGTGGCAATCACCACAAACACGAAGATTCTTTGTGATCCTTATAGGGGTTCCAGGGCTTGTGTTAAGAAGCCCAAATGCAATGGCCAGCTTCTCACTGTGAACACAAAGCATGCTTTCCTTGACCTCCTCCGCCACATTATGCAAAGCAGAGCTTGTACCAGGCACATACCCTGTTTCATCCATCTGCCTATACAAGGTCTCTAACATTGCATAGATTTTGTCAGATTGAGGATGAGTTTCATCTCCGGCAATAAATGCATGAATCCTGTTATTCACCTCGACAAAGCTGCATCCTGGTGACTTTTTAACCTTCCTTTCTTTGATCATGGTCCTCACCTTTGCTACACCATCCCACCTACCAGCTGCAGCATAGACATTTGATAGCAACACATAATATCCAGCATTTTCAGGGTCCAGTTCAAAAAGGCATTCTGCCACTTTCTCTCCTAGCTCAACATTACAATAAATCCTGCAGGCACCCAGCAGGGCTCCCCACACACCAGTATCAGGTTTTATTGGCATCCTTTTTATAAAATCTTCAGCCTCGTTTAAAAGCCCAGCACGGCCAAGAAGATCAACCATACAAGCATAGTGGTCCAACCTGGGTGTGAAGCAATACTTTTGGCTCATCAACTCGAAGTAATGTCGGCCTTCATCCACTAGGCCTGCATGACTGCATGCAGACAGGATACAAACAAAGGTGATATGATCTGGCTTCACGCCTTTCTGCTGCATTTGAGAAAAAAGTGCAATGGCGTCCTCACCGTGCCCATGCATTCCATATCCTGCAATCATTGCAGTCCATGAGATTACATTCTTTTCAGGTATTCTGTCAAATACTTGACGAGCAAGCTCTACACTTCCACACTTGGAATACATAGCCACAACAGAATTTCCCACAGAGATATCTGAAATCAATCTACTTCTAATTGCATAGTCATGAATCCACATGCCTTGATGCAGAGCTCCTAAATGAGCAGATGCCTGCAGCACACTCACTATGGTTACAGAATTAGGCACCATACTTACCCATTGCATCTCACGAAAGAGTTCCAAGGCCTCGCCAGCATGTCCATTCTGAGCATACCCAGCAATCATTGCGTTCCATGAGACAACATCTCTCCTTGACATTTTATCAAACAATTGACGTGCAGTCTCTATACTGTCGCATTTAGCATACATATCTACAAGTGAATTCATCACAAAAATATCAGATTCCATCCCACTTCTAACAGCGTAATCATGAATCCATTTACCTAACTGCAAAACCCCTACCTCTGCACATGCCGAGAGCACACTTGCAATGGTGAAGGAGTTGGGTTTCACTTCTAATTGCCGCATTTGATTAAACAGCATCAACGCCTCATTGGCATAACCAATCTGAGAATACCCCGTAATCATGGCAGTCCAAGAGACTACATTTCTTTGAGACATTTTGTCAAACACTTGGCGTGCATCATCTATACGTCTACATTTTATGTACATATCTATGAGTCCAGTCCCGACGAAAACATCTGGTTCAATTCCATCATTGACAATGTAGTCATGAACACCCCTACCTTCTTTCAGATCTGACAACTCGGCACAAGCTTTGAGTACAAACGAAAAGGTGAAGTTGTTTGGTTTTATGCCTTCCTCTTGCATTTGATAATAAAATGCCAGAATTTCTTTACAAAGCCCATTCTTGGCATAAGCTAGGATGATAGCATTCCATAAGAAAACATTCCGTTGGCATATTTTGTCAAACACTTGGCGTGCATTACACAAATTTCCGTATTCGGCATACATTTTGATAAGCTTGGTGCCCACAAAGGGGTTTTGCTCAAATCCAGTTATGAGCAGAAGGGCATGGAGTTGGCAGAGTGAGTTGATGTCGGCGCATTCCTGCAAAAGGGAAATATGGGTTTTGATATTGCTACTGAACAGGAGATCAGGGGATTCCGACTTTGTTATTGGTGTTAAACTTGGTCTGGATTTGAATTTAAAAAAGCGTATGTGGAGTAGTTTGCAATAAGAGTTCCAGCAATAGGAGTGATGGTACTGAACAGGAGCAGCAAGTACCATGTTTTTCAGTTCATCATTCATGAGTTTGAGAAGCTTCAGTCGTTTCTCTGAAATACCCAGAGCCAATATCATGTTATTAACGTGGTTCTGTTTAGATTCATGATGGAATTATACTTGTGTTGTGAAGAATGTTCACAGTGATGAAACCGATTTGATTTACAAGACATTACCCTCTTAAAGGTACTCCCATGTCCAAAGCTTTTAACTTGAAGGTTGGATTTAAGGTGTTGTGTTGTAAAGAATCCCAAATTGATAACAGATTGTGTTGCGAAGAATCCCAAATTGATAACAAATGAGGCAGATCTGATGTACAAGGCATTACGCATGTTCAAAGCTTTTACTTTGAAGTTTGGTTATAGGGTGTAAGTATGTAGTTGATAATAATAATAATTCTTATTTTTTATATTAAATTTTAATATTATGGTTAAGTTAGGCATTAAATTGGTGTATAAGATTTTTTTGTTTATGGGATAAGGGATCTTCTCGGTCCACTTAGACATTAAATTGGTGTCCTCAACCCGTGATTTTTCTGATAAAGTCTATGGAGATATATACATATCCTACCCTCTCTGGATTTGAACTTGTGGCCTGTTAGGAAGAAACATGTGTTCTTAACCATCAAGTCCATTAGGCAAGAAAGATAATATAATTTATCACTCATGAGAAGCTAAAGTATCATCTCGATTTGTAGAGGTTAAATATAGTCTCGACTCCTCCAAATACTACCAAAAGAGGTTTATTGATGGGATCATCAATGCACTTGGTATATTGTAAAAATGTTTTGGTAGTGAGCATGCCACTAAGTTGAAAAGGAAATCTCATCCCTCATGTGAGAAACCTCACTCATTGACTTAAAAGAAAAGGATTAAAAAAGTATATGGATTGATGTGATTGCATTTTTCTCTACTCCTTTGGATGGATAGTCTTACTAGAAGTGTGATGTAGCAACACCACCTAGAAGCGAAGTGTGATGCAGGAAGGAGTATTCATAGGAAAATGCACAATAATTGTGATCCAAGTGTATGTAGGTATGATGGCACTAGTATGTGCATGTTCAAAGTAAAGAGTAAAACAACTAGTAATGTGAGGAGTGCAGAGTTATTGTGAAATTTTGAAGGAGGGCACACTAAAAATGTACACAAGGTAGGTTGAGGAGACACATGGCAAGAAAAGAAGAGCACTTTAGGAAAAGTCAAATGGATATGTGGTAACATTCTAAGGAGTTCAAGGTTATTGCATGGTTTTGAAAGAAGTGCATTCAAAATGTGCACAATGTAGGTTGAGGAGTACATAGCAAGAAAAGAAGAGCATTGGAGAATAAGTCAAATGAAGTTATTGGGAAGGTAGATAACAAAACGCGAAATCAACACGATTTAGAGATGAGGAACAACATGCAAATATGGACAAAGGAAAATAGCATGAGATGAAATAATAAATGGGTTGGACATGTAACTCACACTTGTTGTGTGACACTAGTGTGGTTCAAGGGAATGGACATGTTAAAAGGTGATTGTGTGAGAAGGGACAGAGTAGTTGTGTGAGACTATATTTAACATGAGGAGTAACATGTAAGGACTTACATGCATGAGGACAAGTAATATCTGTTTGATGATGGAAAATCTCTCACAATGTATGGAAACTAGTTTTATAATCTCAGTCTATATATTGGGTCATTTATATCATTATGAAAACACGTTAAAATATAAATTATAATGAATATTTGAGAGTACCATTTTTATTCAATTTTAGATTTTCTCCACTATAAGTTCCTTTTCAATATAATTGTGCATGTTATTTATTTGTTTCAAAGTATATAGATTATATTTAACATGCAAATTCATTTATATTTTAAAACAAGGGATAAGAGTTGGTGTGGGCTAATCTTTTTCACAATAGGTTCATGGCTTCTAGATTGTACGACATATCACTTTCTATGAAAATTGTGCCAAGAAGAACATTATGGTGGCTTCAAAGGAGGTGGATCACACAATCGTGATTGTGGTGGAGGTTTTAATAGTGTGTGGAGGAACATGTAGTAGCAAAAAGGTCCTATGCACATGGGCAATGTGTTCTTTGTTGTGATTGTTGCATGCACCCATGACCATGCTTGGAGATTTGAGATAAAAGATGGTCATTGCTAAGCTAGATGACCTAGAGCTTGAAAGTGTTAATAGGACAATGAACTATCTATGAGAGTAGATGCATGGTGCATTAATGAAGCTAGTAGGTACATGTAATGCATGTTAAGTTACAAAAAATAAGTGGTTCATCGAGCAATGGAACAAGTCCCATAGAAACATGAATTGGGAAGGATTCTCATTGTGAGTATTGCAGAAGGTTTTTCATGAGGAGATGACATATGTATTTTTTGTATTTGTGTAGCTCTGTGTTTGGAGTGATATATGAAGTGTTGCTACATGATGTAAAGGGAATATCATCATAGACCAAGTGTGGCATGCATATTTCTTGAATTATTGGTCCTATAGATTGTCTTTGTAAATCCAATCACACCCCTATTGTACAAGACAAGAAGTAGACATAGTAACCATGTTAATCTTGGTCTTCTTGAGTCCTCAAAACAATAGGGGAGAGCTCCAAATGTGGCTTGTTATCTCTCAAACTCTACTCCACAAAGGAAAGTCCTAAATTCAATGGGAGAACCTGGAGGAACTACCAGGCAAGCCATCCATTATCACTTTAGTGGCCTTGCCCCACACTTCAAGCTAAGGTGAAACCTAGGCCTAGGGGGAATCCCTTAAATCAACTTAAGTTTCTAAAATGTTAGGAAAAGGGTGAGGAACTAACCTAAGATTATTCTAACTTACTCAGTTAGAAGGGGTGCACTTTTAAATATGTTATTTGAAACCAACTCACAAGGAGCTTACTCTACTAGTCCAAGATGCCTAGGCCTCAAACACATTAAAGTGGGAGTGGAAGCTAATTTGGGGGAATCAAGGCAATATCCAAGTGGTTTGGCAAATTAAATGAAGTGTGATTTTATTACTTAGTGCAATGTGTGAGTAATGTTCTAAGAAAATTATCATGTATTAAGTATGTGCTTGGATTGAGCATAAAAATGAAATACCATGAATAATGAAATAAACTCCAAGAATTATTTTCCACGATGTTATGTTGTTGCTCAAAATATGAAATGAAAGTTATCTCATCATCACAAGATAAATTTGGACAACGGTAAGAAAAATGCTTAACTCCATAACATAAAATGATCTTAATGTCAAGGTTTTAATTATGTTGTTGTTGTTATAAAATGTTTTGGGACAACAAGATATGATAATGATCTTAATGTCAAGATTTTAATTATGTTGCTGTTGTTATAAAATGTTTTGGGACAACAAAATATGAATGTTCCAAAATTAAGGAGATTACCAAAAAAATCTCAAAATGTGATGCACATGAATTCATCCAAGATATATTAATCATGATTGTTTATGCCAAGTGCTTTGTAGATGTAAACTATAGCTCATAAGTGGCCCAAAATAGTTAAGTAACTAAAATAGTTAAGTCACTGTCGGAAAATTCAATTTAGATTGAATTCAATAAATGCTTACATCATCATCCATTCATTCATAAAAACAACCATAAATAAATTGCGTATCTACTTTTAAAAGTGAATGCTTAAGATAAGCTTGTTAAAATATTACCCACAAGATGATTACCCACAAAAAATAAAAATAAAAAAATTAATAATAATAATAATACAAGATAAACACATGAAATGTTTAATCATTTAAAATACCATGAAGAAGAACATATTAACATACATGTACCAATGAATTATGAACTAGATTACCGCCAAGATTTATTTTTACATAATGGACAAAGATGTTGATGTAATATACAAAAAGATTAATTATTTTCCAATTTTAATTTAAGAATATTTGTTGAAACTTTAAATGCACAAAATTGAGTGGAAAATAAATATAAGTAATTTAGCATTCATCACATATGATTGTTGTTCTAATTTAAATTTCTATTGAAGCACTTAGAAATTTGTATGAAATGAAACAATTTAATAAAAATTACTTAAGTAAAGATATAATGAACAATATTAATTAATTCCTAAGTGATCCACGTGGATATCGGTGGCCACCCACCTTATCCAGTTCACTCAAAAGAGTTTTTTGGCAATTTTGGCAATTTACTATTTTTAGCAGTTTTTAATTTCCGAGGCCATTTTGAGGGCCTAAATGAAGGTTTTTCGGGATCGAGATTCTTAATGATAGATGAAGGCTCTAATTGAGCCCCCAAAATTAATCTCCTTGACGATACCTTTCCAACGGGCTATCATGCACCTAAAACGAAGATCGTATGCAAAAGTTACAACCCCAGGAAGTTGATGTACTAACTTACCCAAACGAGGCCCACATGACTTTTGGCGCTTCATCTCCTAGGGTTAGGTTTTTGGATGTCTAGGGTTTTTGACATTCCTGTTTATTCTAAAAAGACCTTTAGAGCCTCATTGTAATCATCTTCTTGCGAATGAATGCATTCGTCACATCTCTTCTCAGAGAAAAGCTGCCACCATTCCAGCAAGCTTGTTTTCTGCTACATTTTACAGTTTCAGCTTATTTCCTTATTGAATAGAAATTTTTTTTTATTGTATCTTTGGTATTATGTGTTAAGCATCTTTTAATCATCTGTATTCATTTCGTTCTACTCATAAAATTTGGATCAGTGGTATCAAAGCGGTTTGCTCCTTGTCGTCTTAATGCATGTCCCCAACGAGGTCAGGATACAAAGAATTGGGTCTCGAGCTTGTTTCTCTTGAGGATAAAATCTCTCTCACACCCAAGCGACCTCTCATGGCAAGAGAAAAGAAAGATGGCAGGACAGGAGATCCTTTCAAAATGTTTCTTGAGGAAGCCCTCACGCAACATAGGAACGAGATGATGGATAGTTTCGTGCAAATCCTTCAGCGACTACCAACAGGCGACACATCTTCCTCGAGCAGAGGTGTCGCCCCCTTCAAGGTACAAATCAACTTTGATATTCCTATATTTGAAGTTCATATAGACATAGATGTTGTATACAAGTGGTTGAATCTAGTAGAAGGGTATTTTTCTGTCCATAACTTTTCGAATAGAGAAAAGATTACTTTTGCACTCCTTAAAGCCGCTCCCCATGTCAAAGATTGGTGGGAAATTTTTTGTGAGAAAAAAGAAACAAAGGAACCCTCATTATTTACTGTCGCGGCCACCTAGGAATCCTCTAGAGATGTTATTAAGGAACAATACTACCATGTCGTAATTTATGATGACTTGTATACCAAATGGACCACACTGCGGAAAGAAAGAGACCAAGCAGTGCCAGAGTTCACAAATATCTTCCATACCTTGTGCACCAAGCCGGGTATCAAATATTCAGAGCAACATCTGGTGCTCAAGTATCGCGGTGCTCTGCATAGATACATCCATACCGAAATGGAATTTCTGGACATTTCCTCCTTGGGTGCAGCCTACCAATATGTCGTTAAAATCGAGCAGAAGCTCAAACAAAAGACGCAGCAATTTGGGCTTGGGAACCGCTCACAGCAAAATCCAGGAAGGGGCGGCCCCAACCCACAAAACAAAGGACAGATAAAATATGGACAATATCAGGACAACTAGTCCAAGCCGCAAGCAAAGAAGGACGTCGGAAAGAAAAAGAAAGATACCGGGAAGTGGTGCGACTTCCACAAGAGCCCTTGGCATAACATTGTTGACTGTCACTCAAAGCAGTCGTTGGTGGCCAAAGTGAAAGCCTCTAAATCAAATGTGGGTTCTAACTCTAAGTCAGAACCAGAAAGGGGAAGACGAATCATTGATGCGGAACCCAGTGCCACCGTTTCTACCACCAAGCTCCATCCTAGTGAACCAGACGAACCAGAAGAAGGCGATCGCCTCTTCCATTCACATATGTGTGTAAAAGGCACCCTGCTGCATTTCATCGTTGATAGTAGTAGCCAGAAGAACCTCATCTCAATAGAGGTCGTCAAGCGATTGTCCCTGCCGACAACGCCGCACCCACAACCCTACACCATTGGATGGCTTCGCCAAGGAAGCGATCTCCGCGTCAACCAACAGTGTCAAATGTTGTACGGTATCAATCCCTTCAAAGATGAGGTATTGTGTGATGTTTCTCCTCTCGAAGTTTGTAATGTTCTTTTGGGCCAACCTTATTTATGGAAACGTCATGTTGTATATGAGTTTATGCCTCGTAGTGTTATTATTACTTTGAATAGGAAATTGTACAGGATGCCTGAGGCAGTCCCTCCTAGTGTTATTTCCTTTATCTCTTCCAAGAAATGCAGGAAGATCCTCTATCAGACCGGGAAATTTTTCTTCTTTGTGATTCACTCTCAGAGTGAGCGAAATATCGCAACCACATCTAAGGCCTCCACGGTCGATATCTCCACACAACAAAAGCAAGTGGATAAGTTCGTGGAAGAATACTCAGATATCTTCTCCTCTCCTACCGAGGTACCTCTGCAGTGCATCCCATCGATCTAACCCCAGGCGCACCGCTACCCAATGGGCCAGTCTACCGCCGCTCTCTGTTAGAAAATGAGGAGATCAAGAGGCAGATCCAAGAACTGCTCCACAAGGGGCACATATATCCTAGCTCATCACCTTGTGGGAGCCCAATCTTGCTGGTGCAGAAGAAAGATGGGACCTAGTGACTCTGCATTGATTTGATTAGTGAGATTTCTGTGGTTGGGATTTTTGGTTTTGATCGGAATAGCCACAGTTTTGTCAATAGACTGTCGACATTTCGGACCCAAATCAGGATCCATCTTCAGGACAATGAGCCTGGGTTAAAAAGATGGGAAGAGCTGGTATAAATACTGGAAGTGTGGGAAAGACTTAGGTGTCGGCTAGGTTTTTTGTAGAATTATTTAATAAATTAAATTCTTTGTTAAGATTTTTAGGGTTTCTTATTTTGTTTATTTAAGGTTTATAATAATTTATTATTAATTTAAGGTTTTAATCTTTATTTATGTTCTAGGGTTTAGTTATTAGGTATTAAGTGATTACTGGGCCTTGAATAAAATTACATTCCAAAATCGATACTTGATTCCCTGAATCGACGACCTCCTTCATCAGCTCACGGGGGGAAAATACTTCAGTAAGATTGATCTGAAGTTTGGCTACCACCAGGTCCCAATAGAACAAACAGATGTATGGAAGACCGCCTTCAAGTTAAAAGAAAGCCTTTTTGAATGGTTGGTCATGCCCTTTGGTTTGACAAATTCTCCAGCAACTTTTATTTGGATGATGGATGATATCCTACAACCTTTCACCAATAATTTTGTAGTGGTGTATCTGGATGACATCCTCATCTACAACAAGACTTGGGCAAAACACTTGCAACATATTTAGCAGGTTCTTCACACCCTGCAAGAACACAAACTATATGCAAACATGGAAAAATGCTCCTTTGGCATGGACAGGGTCCATTACTTAGGCTACATCGTTGATCAGCATGGTGTGCATGTGGATTCAGCCAAGATCCAGGTCATCCGTGATTGGCCAACCCCAACCACACTCACTGAACTTTGGAGCTTCTTGGGCCTTGCCAACTTCTATCGCAGGTTCATGTTGGGATTCTCTCATATCGCATGGGCCTTAGCCAAGTAACCAGGGGTGGCGGTAAGGAAAAAATTGTGTGGGGGCCTATCCCAACAACAAGCCTTCAATGATTTGAAGAAGCGTTTGTGCTCATCCCCAGTACTTTCATTACCAGACCTGCAACATCCCTTTGAGATCGAGACAGATGCTTTAGACTATGTTGTGGGCGTCGTTCTCACTCAAGACGGTCACCCCATGGCATATCATAGTGAGACACTATCATATCTTGTCCGTAATTACCCTACTTACGACAAAGAAATGTACTCCATTGTGCAAGCTTGCCGCCAGTGGAGAAATTATATTCTTGGGAAGGAGACAATCATCCACACTGATCACAAGCCACTATAGTTCATGCAGACCCAAGGAAAATTGAAGAATGACTGCCATCAGAAGTGGTCAACATACTTACAGCAGTTCCACCTCAACATCAAGTATAAAACAGGAATTACCAATCGAGTTGTTGATTTCCTCAGCCGACCTTCAATCGTTGCACTCACCATGGTGCTAGAATCCTACGTCCACAAGACCTCTAGATGGCCCCACCTCTATGAGATAGACCCTGACTTCTCCACCACCTACCAAATGTTGGGCGCCAACTCAGTGGTCACTAATTTCCATCTTCAAGATGGGTTGTTGTGTCATCTGGGCCATCTCTGTGTTCCATCAAGTGAGCATGTGAAGCTGATTTGGGAAGCTCACTACAGTTGGGTGGCAGGACACTTTGGCGTCAAAAAGACAGTTGCAGTGTTGCAGAAACATTTCTACTAGCCGAAACTTCAACAGGATGTCGGAAAGTATATCAGGTCCCGCACTGCCTGTGCTATTGCCAAACCAACCACTAAGAAACAGGGCTTATACACCCCTCTTCCTACTCCTGACAGGCCATGGGAATCCATCTCAATGGACTACATGTCGGACCTCTCGCCCACCAAGAGGGGAAATGACTATGTTTTTGTGGTTGTTGATCACTTTTCCAAAATGGTGATTCTAGCCACCTGCAAGAAGAACATCACAGCAGAAGCCACTGCCAAACTCTTCTTTAAACGATTATGGGTACATTTTGGGATCCCACAAACCATTATCTCATACCGTGACAGTCGGTTCCTCAGCACATTTTGGTCGAGCCTCTGGTCACTGATGGATACCAAGCTCACCAAATCCATTGCCTTCCACCGCTAGACAGATGGCCAAACCGAGGTCGTCAATTAGATGATCGTACATATCCTACACATGTACAATTCAAAACACCCCCACACATGGGATGAGAGTCTTCCCTATGTCCAACATAGCTAGAAGCAAGCCCTGCATAGCTCAACTGGCCACAACCCCTTTCAGGTGGGGTTGGGATTCCAACCGTTGGGCCCCATGGATGTTGCACTACCCCTGGTGACCACCTCGGTCGACTTGTCCCCTGCTCCACCAAAAGATGACAAAGCCACTTGGTTCATTGAGCGGATCCAACACATCCTCCAACAGGTTCAGGATATTCTATAGAAGTCTAATGCCAAGTACAAGTAGCACCATGATCAACACCGAGTGCCACATAATTTTCAGGTGGGAGACAAAGTTTGGTTGCACTTGCAGAAAGAACGCCTTATAGGGCCCCATCGGAAGCTTTGCCCACTCCTTTATGGGTCGTACACCATCACCAAGGTTGTGGGTGACAATGCTTTTGAACTCAACATTCCCCCTTTCCTTGGCCTGCACCCAGTCTTCAACGTGGCTCTCCTTCGGTCATATTTCCCACCATTATTGGACACCTCTAAGATAGCAGAGAAGTTGACACCAAAAGAGATAAAACTTGACTGTATGAAAGATGCATCCAGTGATCATATTGTGGACACACAAATCAAGGGAACTCGATAGCAAAGGTTCCAGTTTTATCGAGTCATCAAAGCAGGGCATCTCCTGCACCAAGGCAAGTGGCTCACCTAGGGCCAAATTCAACGGAAATTTCCTCATCTGATGGGGGAACTCAACGCAATGGAAAACATTTCTACCTAAGAAAGAAGGATTGATCCAGGTGGATATCGGTGGCCACCCACCTTGTCCAACTCGCTCAAAATAGTTTTCTGGCAATTTTGGCAATTTACTATTTTTAGTAGTTTTTAACTTTCGAGGCCATTTTGAGGGCCTAAATGAAGGTTTTTCGGGATCGAGCTTCTTGATTATAGTCGAAGGCTTTGATTGATACTCCAAAATGAATCTCCTCGATGATACCTTTCCAATGGGCTATCATGTGCCTAAAACGAAGATCGTATGCAAACATTACGACCCCGGGAAGTTGATGGACTAACTTACCCAAACGGGGCCCATGTGACTTTTGGTGCTTCATCTCCTAGGGTTAGGTTTTTGGATGTCTAGGTTTTTTACATTCATGTTTATTGTAAAAATTACTTTATAGCCTCATTGTAATCATCTTCTTGTGAATGAGCGCAATCGTCGCATCTCTTCTCAGAGATAAGTCACCAGCATTCTAGCAAGCTTGTTTTCTGATGCATTTTACAGCTTCAACTTATTTCTTTATTGAATAGAAAACTAGTTTTACTGTATCTATTATTCTGTGTTAAGCATATTTTAATAATATTTATTCATTTTGTTCTGCTCATAAAATCTGGATCACTAAGAAACTTTAGTAGATGAGAAAACTAAGTTAAACTGCAAGGAAATAACTTTTAAGAAAAACCTTTGATTTAATTGATATCCAAGCTTAATAAATTTAAGTGAAAAAACAAGAATGCATATCCATGAATCTAATCACTTGGACATATGAAAAAATTTAAACCCCTAATAAATGAAAAGATTAATGATTGAAGTGCTAAAAAACTTAATAAAAAGTATGCTCAAGCACTAAACCTAAATCAATTTATTTAAAGATTATAACCCTTTAAGCAAGATTAAATCGAATTTAAATGCTTCAAGTGTTTGAAAAATTAATCTAAATAAATGTCGCTTGAGCTATGATCTAGATGATGGATAAACTTAAAAAACCCTAGATCATTAAAAAAAAATGATTGGAAAAATTTTAAGATGTTTGAGAAATAAAATGTGAAGTTACCTTATCATTGGGTATCGGAATCCTTGCTTCCTAGCAATGCTTCCTCTTTTCCTAAAAGTGTTGAGATTTCCACACCAACTAGTGAGCATGGAAAAACATCAAGTTATGACAAAGTCTTAGGAAAATACTTCAAGGAGGGTTATACCATATAGTTGAATCAAACCATAAGAAATGAAAGAGAAAAATTAGAGCAAACATATGTTAGACTGACAAATCCCTAGACATTCATCCCTAGTAACATTAATTAGATCTAATGAAGTACAAGAAACAAAATAGGTTCCTTGTCATACTTTTCTTGATTGTATTCCTCTAGCGCACA
>ML821147.1:303370-323721 GCA_009831015.1 Picea engelmannii
TGATATTATATTATGAAGTATTTTTCCTTATATGAACATTTAATATAATTTATAAACATTTTCATTTTAGTTTAGTTTTAATATAAGCTTAATAAAATATTTAATATGGAGTAATATACAATTTTATTTTGCGGATGGTAAAGTGTGGGAGACTATTATAATTCCAAGAAGAACAATAGAATTATCATTTTCTTTGGGTCTAGGTATTATTTCTAATAATATAGCAGAAACCTATACTTTAATGCAAGGGTTGAGATTAGCCATTGAAGCTAATAAGATAATATTCGATCATTGATTGTGGTTGGGGATTCAAAGATCATCATAGGTAAAATTGTCTCAAAAAATAGTGTTGCTAATAATATCTTAGATGTAGTGTTAAATCAGAAAAAAAAAGAGGTTTTTAAATTCTCTAGTATCATATGGATTTGCTAATAAAGCCACCCTCCTAAAAGAGGGGTTCATTAGCATCAATAGAAACAAGCATGATCTACCCATTTCATAACATACCAACATGAGGTTCATGCCACATATAAGTGTTGGTTGTGGATTCTGATTATCTTCTTGATTTATATGTAGGTATGTTTAACCCCATTTTTTCGAGGGTTTGGGGGTTGGCCCCCAAATGAAGGGGGTCTGGGGGGGACCTACCCCCTAGGCAGGGGGGCATGGATACCAACGTTGCTCCCCCCCTGAGGATTTTTTTGGGGAAAATTTCCTTGTAAAATATTGTAATTTTGTAGTCAATATGGACCGTTCATTATAAGGTCATAGATCTAACGATAGAAGTTATGTTAGGGTTTTTTTTTCCTTAGAAGGAAACCCTCTTTTCTAAGGGAATTGTATTGCAGCTATGTATGTGAGTGAATATTGTATTCTGAGAGAGGAGACTGTGAGAGAAAGAAGAGGGAGTTACAACGGGTGTGTTGTAGGTTGTATCCCTTCATTTTGCTGGATAATAAAAAGGAAGGACCTGGAAATTTCTCTGGTGGATGTAGCCCACACTAGGTGAACCACGTATATCTGTGTCTCTATTGTATTGTGTATCTTATGTGTTTTAATTCCGCATTTGTTTTATTTTATTGCTTTGTGATCCTGTTTTTCTAACAATAAGAAATTTAAGGTGTCACATGGCTCAACACGCAGTAACCCAATCATATCGCAGAGGCAGTTATGAGAAGAGATTATGGTCTCCTTGTCACATGCTCAACCATATCTTTGCATGATTATGAACTTTTGTGAGGTGATTTCCTTTGTCACAATGGGATTAAGAACAATTAGAATGCAATGCGACATAAGAATATTTGGTTAGAAGGAAAGAAAGGAACCCTAACAAGATATGTCTATTTGTTGGGGGTATATTTCCTTGGTTTACTGTTTATGAGTATTGGTGAAACCCCTCCCTTAGCACCCTCAGCAGGGGAACTCTTATTAGTTGAGTCATGTTCTTTGGTTGGAAGTTTTGTTGGTTTAAATCTACTTCAATTTGGATGTTTTTATGCTCTTTTGTTTCAAATTGGTGTGATTGAAAATAGTTTTTTATTATGGGAAGGCAAAGGGAATTGCACATTTTTGGTTTCTTGGCACTAGGAGCCACTTAATTCAAAGCACATTGAAGGTAGTGGGGATTTTAATGTTCTCTCTATTCTTATTTCTAGCGGAGGTTTTTTCTTTGGGTTTCTAGTAAATATTTCCATATTTCTTTCATTAGGTGATTTCAAATCCTATTTTCTTTCCCTGGCATTTCACAGTCTGTGAGGTTTGAGTGTGGCTCATATAGTGGTGTTTACACAAGTGTATATTTGATATCTCTTCTATTATCTCATTGTGGATTATTGGGAACTAAGGGATATTAGGAGGGTGTTAAGAAACCTTGAAGAATCCATCCAGTCCAACAAGACATCAATTTTTACATCAACTGTAAAAACTCATGAGAATGAGAAACATGTAGTCATTCATGTTGCAATAATTATGGGCACACTTGTACAATAGAAGTGTCAAATGGAAATCTTGGAGGTAGAATGTAATATTCTTTGGAACATCGTGATTAATATGAGAAAGGGAGACCATTCAAGGGCATCGAACTAGTTCCAATATGTGAATTCAAATTGTGGAAAATCGAATGAGGAAGAAACAATGCATCAACTTGGTGATGTAATGGAAATTGAGAACCAAATAATGCAACATTGGAAAAAGAGGCTAGTAGACATGCATTTTGTTACTTTTTATGTCTTGCAAGGTTACTATACTATCTTGTTTATTTTGTAGAATATATACTTCTCAGAAGTACTGGATAATTCCCCCCAAGATATAATTAGGTTAAGATATAGACTTATAAATCACAAATAATTTTGCTATTGTTGGACATATTTGAAACATAGATGGTTGCACTTATTTTGCAACTTTGTTTCATTATTTTTTATTAATACAAATCTCCAAATTATTGTTATATATACATAATTTTATTTTATTTCATCTTTAATAAGTAATTCCAATTGTATAGAGATATAAAGTTATCAATAATAAATTAAAATAAAAATGTAAAATCAATGTTTATGATTTAATAAGTTTCAAATTAAAATTAGTATTTATGATTTATTAAATTTCATTTCATTAATTTAAAATCAATATAAATTTAATTATTTTATCTTTCATTAAATTTAATTAATTTAAAAACAAGTATGTTGAAGGCATGTATATAAGGATATCTTTTGCCTAAAACCGGTTGTCCTAAACCAGTGGGTTCACTCTCATCCTTTCTTGACAATTGTCCTCCACCTCCAACTTTTCTTGACTAACTCATGTGACATGTTCCATGTGTCATTTAAGAAGCTCTAATCCGATATTCTTGTTTCAGATCAGATCAACTCGGATCATATTTTTCTATTGCCTCCAATGTGTATACAATGGCCCCAACAGTCACCTGGTTCTTCTGGCCTATGCATGGATCATATTTTTCTACCACCTCCAATGTGTATACAAGGACCCTCATGATCACTTGGTTCTTTTGGCTTCTGTAGAAACACTTGCGAGTGGAAGAGAATATTTTGTTGGAGTTGAAAGGCATCATAAAGTAGAGATACTGGACATTGAAAGGCGAAAAAAGTTCAAACATATGCTAAACCTCTATAATACCCTAAAAAAAATGTTTGTTTTTGGAAAACCAAAGTGCTTAGTGGGAAATGCATTGTCTCATCCATGCTCATTCCATAAAGCTCTGGAATACGGTATAGCTATATGAGTATGTCGACAGTCACTCGAGCAAACCATAAATCAATGTCTCAAGCCCACTTGTTGTCCAATGTCTTCATCCTATCAACTATGGCTGGATCCTAAACTATCGAGTCTAGTGGCCTTAAAGTAGTAATAGTGGTAGTCTGCCTTTTCATCCATTCATGCAATAAGAAAGGAAATTTAGCAAAGAAAATTGCATGCATATCAGTGTAAGGATACTTATATTTCCATCGCTTCACATCGATTCTTAGACCTTGAGTTTCTCACTGAGAAAACTCATGTTCCTTCACATATAACCAATCTTAAATTCCCCCCCAAGATGGATACCACCTCATTCTTTGCCTTCATCATTAAATACAATACTTTCAAGTCCCGACAACATAACCATTTGTTGGTTCATTTCATGCTTGTGTGTGTCCTTCCTAATGTTGGGGGGTTAATATCCAGGGTTCATCTAGAGTTGACCAACAAAATCCCCAAAGCATCAACATATCAATCTTTAGCTAAGGCTGAAGAAGGTCTCACCCGAGATGCTATGAGGATCACAAAGACCATTTGGTCTTGTGTCAGAGATGAAGGGATAAACAGAATGAGATCCATCCAGGTTGGCATTAATATCACTCATTACAACTTACTTAATAGATAATAAGTCATAAAGGAAACAACACATTCATTCAAACTCATAATTGACACATCATAGGTTCAAAATTAATGCACCTTTATTATCATTCTCGTTCCATAATTCACAAGAATACATTAAGAAAATCATATCTCGACAACAACAAAGTCTCATATTCCCTCAGATAATTCCCCATATTTACAATACATTGTGCCACACACATCCTTCCACACATTTAACATATGATAGAATCAGACACACAACTAGATATTACAATAGTATAGAGGCTCAAAGCGAGCTCTTGGACAATGAACAACTAACACTAACCCAATGAATTGAAAAACTCTTCTTTGTTGCCCTTGCTTCCTTTTATATCCTTCTCGGCTCTGGAGCTCTGTCTCTTTCAGTTTTGCTCCAATCACTCTACTAACTAATGATATCTTACACTTTTTTCATGTGCTTTCATTCCACATATCCTTCATGGAATCGGGGCAATCTTAACTACTTTCCAACTCATCTTTTGTCCACTCCACGTTAGCTTGTGCCGCTGGTAGTAATCATTCAGGAAGATTTCCCAACGATTCCTTTCTTGATTTTGGTGTGTGTCTTCTTGATTTTTGGCGCACATCTTAAAACTCGGTATGACGTGCATTACCAAAAATTGATCTGGTGCACACTTCTTATCAATCCTCGTGCATCTGCTCGGGCACACACAAAACTGGAATGGGCACGAACAACTTCATTTGTGTGTGCACACTATATTTACCCAAAACTTTAGGTGCCAATAGCCATAAGCTAGCTTTGAGTTATTGCGTGCATATGTCATCTCCACAATGAATATTTGAACAATTCAAACTCAATTTCAACGTACCAAGGCATCTACTGGCTAATAGGGTTTGTACTAATTTTTCCTTGCAAATTGTTATTTTTGGTTGTATTTTTCTTCTAATTGTATATTTTGTTAAAATAGGACTTACATATTAAAAGAATTGTTGTTGAGTGAAGTAAAACCCTTTCCCTTACTATAATTTGGATAATTTGTCAAGATGTTGACATGTTTGAACTACTCTTGGTTCTTACAACAAAAAGTGGAGGTTGATCCAGATGCCCTAGATCTACCTATGGATGAGCCCGAATCAAAACTAGAAGAAATTAGGGGCACCCCTTCCAATAAGCAAGATGTGCATCCACATGATCTTCTAAAAGAGGATCTTGTTATTCCCACATATTTTCATAGGGAAGCATCCAAAGAGAATGATGTGGTATCAAAGGATTTAGTGAAAAGGCAATCTACTACTCCCCTAGATATTGCCCAAAATGTGAGTTGGGCAGGCTAGGCGGAAGAAGTGGAAACTCTAGAACAATAATGTTGATCAAAAATTTTGATCACTTTGATTTTACACTCCTTGGAATAATAATAATAAAAAAACTGATATCAAAAGAAGAAAATTTTGAATTATCATTAGTTCATGGTGTAGCCCTTAGTCTCAGCTTCATCATGCATTTTACAAAATCAAAATTTCAGTCTATATTCCCAAGATACTCATGCTTTTGTCTAACCACCTGATCTTCCATGAAAGAGCACTTCTTCCATGTGCAACACAATTGATTTGTCTCTCCATACTAAGTTTCCTCTCTTATGATTAGTCTGGGGAATACTTTCATATTCCCTTCATATCATATTCTCGTACTTAGCCTCATTCTCTAACATTTCCTCCACTACTCTTCTTACACTTAGTTTATTTTCTCCCTTGTCCTACTCTCCCTTAGTTTATTTTTCTAATTTTTATTTAAGTTTTATTACTCTCTTATCCTCCCCAGCAGGATTCCACTCCCGATCCCATTCTCCATTCCTGGTCCCTCTCCCATACCCGCGGACCCACCCCTTTTCTCATCCCTCCTGCCATCTCCCCTTCCTCACTCCACTCCCACTCCCTCCTACCCCACAATACGTCTTACCATGCGACCATGTCATACTCTCCTACCACTTTCTCACTCCAATCCCACTTTCTTATACCCCACCATACCTCCTATCCCACGACCCTGCCATACTCCACTACCTTGCCACATCTTCCCTCTTGTCCTATTCTCCCATACTTTCCCTTACTTAGTATATTTTCCATATTCAATATTTAACCATTCACATTGAGAAACATGGAAACAAATCAAATTGAGATACATGGAAACTGATCACATTGAGATACATGGAAACCAATTGCAATGAGACACATGGTAGGTGACTGGGCAAGGCAATGACTAGGCGATGATTGGGTGACCAAAATATTATTAAGTCATGAGTTTTTCTACTTTGTACATTTTCCATATTCAAGATTTAACCAATCACATTGAGACTCATGGAAACCAATAAAATCGAGATACGTGAAAACCAATCACATTGAGACACATGGCAACCAATTACATTGAGACACGTGGAAGGTGGCTGGGTGAAGCGATGACTGGGCGATGATTGGGTGACCAAAATATTACTAAGTCATGGATTTTTACAAATCCAAAGAGCTACACTAAGACCTCCATAAGCTCCTTTATTTTACATGAATGATATTGAAAACATTTTCATTATAAACACTAAATTATTCACCCCCCACAATGCATGTGGGACTAAAAAGGCTGAATTAAATCAAGCGATAAGATTGATCCACGAATCAGAACGACGACTACTGAGCATTGATCTTCCGAAGATCATAACTCTTGATCCAGATGTCCGTTTGGGGAAAAATAGACCTTGTTGTAAATTTAATTTGACAAGGAAGACAATGGGACATGTTTCAATGGTTGAATTTAGCCATAATTTTTCTAGAAATTAAAATATCAGATAGCTCTTTTCCATGACTTGCTGGAAAACCTGCTTGGAACCTCGACTTCCTGGGGCTATAAGTTGAGATCCAGACCTCCAAAATTCACTCAAGAGGACTCAATGAAAATATGGAATAATGAATATTATTTCTAGAACAATTCCATGACTAAGAAGTTAATTATCATTCACATAAAATTAAAACATATCCCACTTTCTTTAGACAGTAAGCTTCAAATTTTGCAAGTAAAAATTTATTAAATAAATTTTATAAAAGATGAAGTGCTCCCACTTGGAGGCATGAATTTTAGTGACATAAATTCATTAATAAGCATTCAATCAAGCATTAATTAAAATTATTTACTCTTTATTCCAAAAATATGAAGCACATGGAAACTTCCAGAAGAATAGAAACCCTAACTACTAGGGAAAAACATTTCAAAGAAGCATTGGAAGCAGATTTTAAAAGAAGGAGAGCACCATCAAAGGAGAGGTTAGATCATAAAGAAAACATTGTTCGGCCTACAATACACAACCAACTCTCTCATTAGAAAATACAGATCTCCATTTCATTCCTTCTTCTTATTCTACGTGATTTCTCTCAAGGCTTTATGTTTGTATTTATGAACTGAGCATAACACTAAGTTTTTGAGTGTTTTTTATTTTATTCTTCCAAGTCTTTTCCTAAAAAGATCAATAGGAGTATTTTACAGCCATATATATGGCTGATAATGTAAACCAAGATTATATTATTGATTCATGGAGGTTTAGTCCATGCATTTTGGTAGGTTTTATTTTTGATCACTAGTCAATTGATTTAGTGAAATGATTTCTAATGTGAAATATCTTTTATGTATTAAACTCCACAGAGAACTATTTCGGGGTATAGCTTAATGATTTCTCGGACTTATGGATTTCTGAGTATGATATTTTTGGAGTATGCTCATCAAATTATTTTTTAGTTTTGAATGTAATACTCATTTAAATTTCTATGAAGTGATCAACACCATTTCACTCTTTTTCTTGTGAGAAAATATGGTTGCATCTTCTACTTGCATGTGTTTCAGAGGGATGTTATAATGAAGTTGAGCATAGATTTATTTTGATATTGAAGCCTTTCTTTATCTTTTTACTGTTAAGAATATACTTGGTTCATTTCCAGACAAATATTGCACTCAAAGAGAAATATGGTTATCAAGAACTATTTTATACACAAATTATAACAATAAAGATTTGGGGTTTTTTGTTTAGCATTCTCCCATTTGACAATCTAGTCCAAGAATATCAGCCACATCTTTCAGATAATTATAGAGGATTACCACCATTTTAAAAACATAGGGGAATTTATATCCTTGTGCGGTTGTTGTTGAGATTATGACCAATTTGAACATCAACAAATCAGAACCTCCAGATCAAGGCATGTTGGGATTGGAGGGAGAGGCACCAAATTCATCGAAAAGAAAGGAATATTGGACTATAGTAGTAAAGAAGAAAAAAACTTTCTTTTGCAGCACAATCAGTGGTGACAAGAAGTTGAACTCATCATCCAAACTAGACATGTATTGCTTTTGTATCTTGTTATGTAAGCAATTTGCCAAAATTTTCTCATGCAAGAAATTATGGAATGTGGTTAGCTCTATTATAGCCTCCATAAACCTTTTGATGTGTTGTATGATTCTTTTTGTATCCTCAAATAAATGCTCAAGCTTGCCAAAAACTCTATGAATCAACACTATGCAATACATTGTTTGCTTCGACACATCCCCCTTTGAATGAATGTGAATTTTGTTTCCATAAATAAATAAAAAACAATACTAACCAAACCATCACTAGCCATTCCTGAAACTTTATTAGAATCCAAATCTAAGGAGTCCGTCCGATTGAGGATTTTTCCATGAGAGTTAGCCTACAACTTATTTCCTTCTTTATTGTGAAATCCAACCGTCTCTTGTATTTCCTTGGAGGCCATTTATGCTCCCTCCATCTTCTTCACTTCCAAATATGGTGGAACAATAATATGCCACAAATCCTCAAGTTAGGGTCTCACTCAAATATCTTTTTGAAGCCTAAATTGTAGTAGCCACCATGTTGGAACCACCTCTTAGGATTAACTGGATTATAAATAGAAAATTAATGAATTTTGGTACCAACCATAATCACCAAATCCCATACATCACAAGATGCTTGGAAATATTGTTTAAGGAAGAAAGAATAAAATCCCATAGTGAGAGATTATGGGGCAAGGAAGTAACGAAAGACATTCAAAATTGTCTAGTGTAGCAAATTTGTAGGACCACCGTAACAACTAGCTTTGTTCATGGTGATCCAAATGTTGACTTGATTGGTGGATTTTGACATGCTTATGGGCCATCCACCTACTTGTAATTATTTCCTATTACCTTTTAGCGTTATCACAATTGAATATCTTAAAAGTAACAAAGAACTTAGGATCCTTAAAAAATATATTTTTTTTATTAAAGAATATTTTATATATATATATTAGCTATCTTTTTATCCTTTATATCCATATTTTCAAACTCCAATCTTCAAGAATTTATTCTCTCGATAAATATTATATTCAACATCTAACATTTTAAAAGTCTTTTTAATCTCCATTTACTTCTAACATTTTAAAATACTTTTTAATCTCCATTTACTTATTGGAAAATTGTATCTTTCACGTTGAATTAAAAATTTAGTATACTTAGAATAGATTTATCACTGAAGAGAATGTCGCTCTGCAACTAGGTCTAGGGTTTTAGGGTTTCATCCGCTTTGCCACAACTCTAGCCCCGTTGGGGCTCATGTCTCTGAAGGAAGGAGGGCCGAACGATGCCTCCTACAGCCAGGCCACCACGAATGGAAGCTCTGGAGAAAGTTTCAAACGATCGACCTTTGAGCCTCCACCAAATCTGTGCTCAAAACTCTTGATGGAAGGAACTTTCAAGGATCGGGAGATGGATATTGATCCAGAGAACGCGGCCATACCTGCTACAGCGTCAACTCCATGGATACCAGGAAAATTCATTCCACAAGCGCCACAGGCCCCGAAATACATCATTCGCTCACCACGCATAGAAGAACACAAGCAATACATGAGAGACTATGCCCTAGTAGGAAAATTCCTAGGGCTTTGGCCTTCAGAGCGTGATCTGATCAAATGGATACAATACTGGTGGAAGCCAAAAGGACACTATGAACTACAACTGGGTTCCAAGGGATTCTTCACAATCATATTGCACAACCTCGAGGACCGCAATCACATTTTTGATGGAGGGCCTTATTTCTATAACTCAACAGGACTCTTCTTAAGATTCTGGACTGAGAAGTTCAGCCCTGAAAAGGAAGATTTTTCCCATGCACCAGTATGGATCAGACTGGATTCTCTCCCCCAGGAATTCTGGCTGGAAGAGGTCTTGGTTGGTATAGGCAATACCATCGGAATATATGTTAAGTCTTCATAAGCCACCAAGCAGAAGCGATATACCTCTTATGCGCACATCTGCGTCTACCTGAACATAGCTAAGTCGTTGCCGATCAATAATTCTCGAATACCATGACGAGGATTGGACCCAAACCATCGACTACGAACACATTCCTTTCAAATGCAGGAAATGCCATGAACACAATCATCTTTTTAGAGAGTACCCCCTCAATGCTGCTCACAAAGAAGGGAACCTAGAAGGCGGAAAAGACAAGGACAACTTTGCTCAACCAGCGGGAAAAAGAAGACAAGGAGGGCGAAAACAACCAGCCCAAGTAAGTAAGGATCCCTCCACTAGTAATAAATATGCAATATTAGAAGATCAACCAAAGAATCCCTCAACCCTCATAAATCCCAATGAACTCCAAGTGGATAATCCTCCCCAATCTATGAGCCAAGGGGAAGAACGACCATCACAGGGGAAGGAATCAGATCACCCCTCCCTAGACACGGTGGTGGATCAACAATATTTTCTGGAGATAGAGGATGGTGATGCTGAAATGGAGCTAGAAGAGCAAGAACTAGCTGGGGTGGATCTGGAGAACCTCGAACACGCCTACAGGCATCAAAAACTGTACACCATACCTAGGGATCAATTACGGAAGGTGCACAAGGTATTTCTTAATTCCTCCGCTGGATCCACAGCTCGATCCAACAAGGGCCTAGGAATACAGAGAAGCCAATCAAAGAATCAGAGAAAAAATCAGAAAGATGAAAAGAAAAGAGAAAGGAAGTCTACCAATATGCTTATATAAGAAATAGGCCACTTCATGGTAAATTCAGGGCAAATCCACCTCATCTCGGACAACTTTCATCCTCTCCCCACCCCCCCATCATCATGAAGATTATCTCCTGGAATATCAAAGGCCTCAATGGATGTAGCAAGCAAAAAATGCTACAAGATCTGATCTATGCGGAAAAACCAGACATAGTATTACTACAGGAAACAAAGTGCACAACTGAAGACATTGATAGGCTACTCCCCTACTGTTGGAAGCAAGGGGAATCAATTTCAAATGCAACAATAGGCACAGCTATAGGACTGGCTATCCTCTGGAACACCAACTCATTGCTGATGGAGAATTTTATCACTACCAAGTGGTCCATCATTGCAGATTATAGGCTTATTGGTTCTAACAAGCCTGGACACCTGACCAATGTCTATGGCCCAGCCAACCCAAGGGATAAGCAAGCCTTTCTCAGGAACTTGGAATACCTATCCAACCTAGCCAGGTATAATCGATGGATTGTAGGGGGAGATTATAATCTCATTCACAGTCTGGAGGAAAAAAAGGGGGGATCAAGATGCTTGGATCAGGATTCCAGTGACTTCAACAGCCTCATAGACAACCTCAACCTCATCGACCTGGAAGCTATCAATGGAAATTATACTTGGACAAATAGAAGAACCGGATCACACCAAATCGCCTGCAAACTAGATCGCTTCCTCATCTCTGATTCCCTTTTGCTGGAAGGAACAACTTTGGAAGCTAGTATTCTGAATATCCCTAGCTCGGATCACTGGCCCATCCAGCTATGGATGGATGTGCCGACCACTCCAGGGAAAAAACCTTTCAGGTTTGAACAATTTTGGCTCAACCATCCAGATTTCCAAGTGAAGATCCAAGATTGGTGGAGGGAGGCAGAGGTCCCCCACGGCTCCAAGATGTACAAATTCTAGCAAAATCTAAAGAACCTCAAACAAATTCTCAAACTTTGGAACAAGCAAACCTTTGGAAATATATTCGACTCCCAAAAGAAGTTGTCAGAACAAATGGGGGCGATTCAAAATCAGATCTGGCTGCAAGGGTTAACGGACGAGCTTAAATCCCAAGAAGCAAAAGTAAATCAATAGATGGAGGCCAAAAAAGGACAAGAAGAGATTTTATGGAAACATAAATCACACATCCAATGGCTCAAGGAGGGGGACTGAAATACCAAATTCTTTCATAGATCTGTCATTCACCGTCGTCATACTAATAGAATCACGCACCTAATCTCCACCAATGGTGAGCCCATTCATTCCCATGAATACCTGGAGACGACACTGATAGACTATTACAAAGATCTCCTCATAGAACCATTCCCGGACAGATCTGAGGCCATAACTAAGGTCACGCAGCATGTGCCCTCCCTCGTCACCCCGAAGCAAAACTTAGCTCTGCTCCGGCCTATTACAATTGAGGAGGTGTATCAAGCGATTCAGGACACCCCAAAATGCAAGGCACCTGGCCCCAATGGCTTCACTAGCGATTTTTTCCACCATTGCTGACCGATGATTAGGGTAGAGGTATGGGAAATTATTGAAGACTCCCGATCCACAGGACAAGTCCTTCAAGCTCTCAATGCGACTTTCCTCACACTCATCCCCAAAGAGGGGCAGGCTCACCATCCTAAGCAGTTCAGACCCATATCCCTCTACAACGTCATCTATAAACTTCTAACAAAAGTGATCGCTCGAAGACTCAAGCCCATCCTACCAACAATCATCTCTCCAGAGCAATCAGGCTATGTTGAGGGCAGACAAATCCTGGACAGCGTCATCCTAGCTCATGAAGTGATCCACTCTTTGCAGAAGACCAGAACGCCAGGTATGCTCCTTAAATTAGATCTTTCTAAAGCCTTCGATAAGATAAGTTGGGACTACATGTGGGAAATGATCCTTGCCTTTGGCTTTGATAAACTCTGGGTGAATTGGATTTTGAATCTAACCTCCTCAGCATTTTTCTCCATCCTTATCAATGGTGTTCCTTCTCGCCCCTTTTCCCCTTCTAGAGGAATTAGACAGGGACACCCTCTCTCCCTGTTCCTCTTCATCATTATAGCCGAAGGTCTTAGCCGCTATATTCACGCAGCTATTGAAAACAACTTACTGATAGGCCTATCTTTGCATGGCATCTCCCCCCCTATCTCGCATAGCCAATTTGTGGACGACATTCTTTTGATGGGTACCCCAACCGCATGAGAAGCAAAATCCCTCCTCTCGATCCTCCAAACCTTCTCTAAAGCCTGAGGTTTGGATTGTAACAAAGATAAATCCCAAATCTTTTTCTTCAATACGCCCCCCCGATTCAGCGCCATGTCTCTGATATCTTAGGTTTCAACAGAAGCTCCCTTCCATCCAAATACCTTGGCATCCCCCTGATTGATAATGCCCTCAAAAACTCCTCTTGGGAACATCTCCTCTCCTCTTTTACCAAGAGGCTTTCTTCCTGGACCCTCAGAGTTCTAAACCTTCCTAGTCGTCTCATTCTCCTCCAAGCAGTTCTTCAGGCCCTACCCATCTACACCTTCTCGGCGCTTGCTGCTCCGAATTTTGTCCTCACAACCATTAAAATCTTACAAAGGAACTTCCTCTGACAAGGCCTCAACATAGGGAAGAAAATAGCGTTGATCAGCTGGGACAAACTATGTCAACCCAAAGCATAAGGAGGCCTTGGATTACGGGACCCCTTTATCATGAATAAAGTCCTAAGAACCAAGATATGGTGGCGATGGCTTAAGAATCCCAAGGATCTCTGGGCAAGGCTCTAGAGGAAGAAATATGCACCAAATGTGGCGGAAAAAAACCTAATACGATGGAATGGAGACAACCCAGGGTCCTTAATCTGGGCAGCGAATAAGTAGAATAGACAACTAGTCACCCAACATGCTTTTTTGGAAATTAGAAATGGGAAAACTGACCTCTTCTGGAAGGATTCCTGGCAGCAATGGCCAATTTTGGACCATGAGGACTGGGCTGAGCATATCAGTACCCAAGCTACACATGCGGGCCTGACAAAAGTAGCTGATTACTGGCAAGATAATCCTCCAGAAGACACCTGGCGGTACTAACACCTTAATAGGGAACGCATGAACCTGGAAGCGCACGTGGATCTAAGACCCTGGCAAGATGAAATGTCTAAAAGGAAAATCCCCAAGCTCACGTGAGAGGATATCCTCTGATGGGGATACCTGCCATGGGGCACCTACAACATACGAGAATCCTATCACATCAAAACCCAATCAGACCCTACACCTACACGAGAAGTTTGGAGCAAAATATGGAACCTTAAACATTGGCCTAAAATCACCCTCTTCCTCTGGATCATCACCCATTCGAGCATTCTAACCTGGGATAACCTCTCAAAAAGAGGTTTTGTTGGGCCATCTATATGTATGGTTTGTGGAGAGGCAGACGAAACCATGAATCATCTTCTCAATTCCTGTCCTTACACTACTCAAATATGGGATCAAAGTGCGCTTATTATGTGTACCTCAGATTGCGAAAGAGACAACATCATTGATACTATTAGGGACTGGAGGGACCAAGTGTTTCAATCTCCCCTCCTAAATCATATTTGGCAATTACTTCCCGGCTTCATTCTTTGGCAGGTTTGGAAGGAAATAAATAGGAGGCTTTTCAGGAATGTTTCCCTCCCGTGGCAACACTGCTGGAACCAATGTCGCCTCAATATTCTGGAAACTCTCAACCTTCAGCTATGGAATGAAAAATACTTGATTAGCAACCCCTCATAACTCCTGATCCTTCAGTACTGGAAGCCCTTCCCAACTCCTCACCTACTTTTCCTCTCTTCTTCTCCCCCCCCCCCCCCAGTCGACTTCATCAAACTCAACTTTGATGGAGCCTCTAAAGGCAATCCAGGAGCAGCAGGTTATGGAGTAGTTTTCCGCAACCACCATGGAAACATAATTCTCATTAACACAGGCTCCCTTGGTCATACCACGAACAATGTAGCGGAACTTTGGGGACTCATTAGAGGACTGCAATTAGCCATCAAGCACAACTTCACCAAGCTGATCGTAGAGGGTGATTCTCAAATCATCATCAATCTCTTTAGCAGGAATTTAAATGGAGCGGACCCGAAAAGAATATCACCCAGTTGGAGACTCTCACATGGGCTAAAGACTATTACGGATTTACTGCAACCCAATCAGGCCGTTATACCTGCTCATATCAGGAGAAAGGAAAATCAAGTTGCGGATGAACTGGCTAATCTGGGGACCAACTGGGACAGACCGAAACTCCTTTGTAAAATGTCCCTTAATCCTGATCACCCTATTCTCCAGCAATGTATCCACAAAGCTGGGGAAGTGGACAAACCCCCAGATGGGGTGTTAGTGCAAACCAAATAGCGCAAAGAGGGAGTGTGGGTAGGCCAGCAGGGCAGGGCACCATGTGATCAGCTCATGCCAACGACCACCACCTCTACCCTGCATTAACTAGCCTTCACGTCGATTGTAGCAACATTAATTCTGATCCGCCCGACCCCCATTACGAATTTCTCTATGGATTCTCTGTCTGCATTTGCTCCTCTTCCTCTCTCGCGGACCGACCCCCACATTCCTCCGTTGCCTTGGCCTGATTTTGACTGGACTTTCATGGTGCTCACAACCCCTGGCCATCTCCATGCTCTTTGCATTTGCCTGGAGCACCTAGTCATTTTCTGCCTTCAAATTATGTCGCGTCAAAGAGGACAACCGCGAAGAGGCTCTCCTTGGCATCCTCCTCGACCCCGAGCCTCTGTTTCTCCCCCTGGTTCTCCCTCCACGATCTCCTCGCCGCCTCTGCAGTCTGAGCTAGCACCTCTCGTCTCCTCCACCTCACCTGTCTCCCGGTTTGATTGCTTAGCCATTATTGAAAGCTTGCCAAGCTCTTCTTTGCGTCACCTTGTCGTCCCATTGAACTCCAGAACCATAGATCCTTCCCATGCACCGGTAACTAGTTCCTCAAGGCCTCCCATGGGGGTGCCGCCTCCTGTTCGAACTGCCCGAAACAACACGTCCGCATCTACCGACTCCACGCCTGACTCGCAGCTGAAAGAGAGTTTCACCATTCTCTATGGTCTAGTCTTCGAACTCCGTCAGGGAATGGAGGACCTCCAATTCCAACTGCAGCTTATGGACAGAAGGATCTCGACCCTCCTTCAGATTTTATCTACCTTCCAAGATGCTTTCCCCTCCAACCCAGTAGGCGTGGCTTCAGCAGAGGCACCCCATACAACAAGCGACGACAGAAATGCTAAGACGCAGTGTGCAGCAGAGGTCGTTGTGGAGTAGGTCAATCATGAAGACACGGAAGCAACGACAGCTACAAGCCAGCTTGGGCATAGTCCGCCTGGAGACGCCCTGCCAGCTGCCAACAGGGACGAGAGAAACGTGGACGCTGACATGCATTTGGAAAGCAAAGGGACACCCGTTGAAGAGGAGCCTTGGCACGTGGCCGTTCTTGCCACCTGGCCAGGTTACCTGCCAAGTGTATGACCCCTCCGGGGTTCTTTCTTTTTTAATAGTTTCTTCTTTTAGATACAACTTAGTCAGCTTAGCTCTGTTCTATAAGACTGTTAGACTATCAAATGCTAAACTTACCCAGCTGGCTAAACTGGTTTCCCCTTTATTGGGGCAGTTCAGTAACTACAGTCCAGTTGCTATCAAGTTTTTGTACCTCTGGTCTGGTTTTTTGAAGGCCCTTTATATATAAAACCTTTTACTTACAAAAAAAAAATTTAATATACTTAAAAGTTAAAGTGAATATATTAATTTGATTCCAATATATGTTTAAAATATGTTTTCAATTTTAATTTAAATATTATATAAATTAATTTTATTTTTCAATTTAGATATTAAAATGTAATAATTTGAATTTTTAAATAATATTAATTGAATTATATCACTTAATTTGATTAAAAAAATTCTACATTTTTAGTAATTCTTAATGCAATTTTTATTTTTATAAATTTCCAAACAAATCATAAATCATAAAAGAAAGTCTTAACAAAATCATGAGTTGATATTTTATATAAAAACAACTTAAATTTCTAATTTCAATTTTATAAATTTCCAAACAAATCATAAAACAAAGTATTAACAAAATCACAAAATCATAAGTTGATGTTTTATATAAAAACTACTTAAATGCCCAATTAAGTGTTAACATAATTTTAAAAATAAAAATACAATTCATTTTTTTTAATTAATATAATATACTTATAAAGTAATTAATACTTTTCATTTCGAATTTAAACATTATATAATTATTTCTTTTCAATATTATATTATATAAATAAATTCAATATTAACTTTAATATTATATTATATAAATAAATTATATTATTTTTAATTATAATTTTTTTAAATAATATTCATTAAATTATATCATTTGACTTTATTTTAAAAATTAGAAATAACTTAATTTAATATATAATTTTTTAAAATTCAATTTTAGTATATTAAACTTACATATATAAGATAATAGTTTTAAACATTTTAGTACACATCCACTTTTTCAAACAATATTATTTAAATTCATTTAATTCAAAATGGTTGTTGTAGGCTAAACATTCTATGTTTTTCATTTTTTTTCGAACAATTATCACCCTAATACAATAACATAATTGTTGATAAAACTGCCATTTTGCATTGCTTAAATTATGTTTTGAATGCATAAATCTATTCAATTCCAAAAACTGCGGAATATACAATCTCAAGCACTCAAATCCACAATTCCATCTATCCTTTTAAATTTTTGGTTGGATTTTAGGTGAAACTCATCGGAAAAACATGCTTGAAAAGGGTAAAAACGTAGAAATTTTAGACTACATCTCCTTTTAGCTTTGTGAAATTCCAACCTTCCTCATGATGTCACTCTAAAGTTTATTCCTTGATATTGTTTTCTTAATAAATTATTATTAAGAATAGTTATTATATATGCGTTCACTTATAAGAATAAAAATAAAGATTAGTTGATAAGGATAACACTTCATCACACAACAACTCAACTTAAATTCAAGTTAAATCCAACCAACAACTTTATAATTATTTATATTAATTAAATTTGGTCTTAAGTGTTAACCATCATTGTTTTCATCACATTAATATATTAATAATTGATATCATAATATGAACATAATTATAACTATTAAAATTATAAAAATAGTTATATTCATTTAAATTAGTCAAATAATTAGTATTTATATATTAATAATTAGAAAGTTGCATATATGTATCTTTTTTTTTTTAAGTTATCTATAATTTATATCATATTAACAAAGAGGAAAATACATTTATTGTGTTATTGCCCTGTCATTTGAGAAACCAAACCAACAACAATATAATTGTTTCTTAGAACTTATAGTTTTACTATTGCCAAAAAAAAATAGCCAAACATTATTTACTTAATTAAAAAAATAGAATTATTATTTTTCTTTGAATCTGGCATATAAACAGGTGTTGGGCTAGCCTGTCATAGCCTATATTATAAAAACAAAAGATTAAAAAAGAAAATTCATAGTTTCTATAGGAACCTGTTGATTGTCTTCTCGGAGTGAATTCTCCCCATTCGAGCGTCCATCGCATGAAGTATCCACATGTGGGAGATGACTGTGTCGCAGGCCATGAAGGCCTTTGGAGGGAGGTATACCGAACTCTGAGTTATCCTCAATCATTGCAATGAGTTATCCAAGGATGCATACATGTATCTTTATTCATAAGTGTTTTTAATTAATTTAAGTTATTATGCAAAACAATACAAAATTTATATAATTTTTCATTGTTAACTAGTTTCACTTTATTCATATATCAATGTTTATATATTTCTTATAGTTAATTAAAAAATATGGTAATTTAGGAAAAAATTTAAAAATTTATTAAATATAGAAATATCATTTTTTAAATATAAAAATAAAAATTTAAAATTAATTAAGTATTTCTTTATTTTTCATAATGTTTCATAAACTATAAATTTTTTTATTAATTCTAAGAAATGAGACCAAAATATATTATTTTTAAATTTCATTATTATCAATATTTTCATTATTATTTTTAAAATAAAATTATAATTTAAAGTTTATGTATTTAATTATAGAATCTATTCTAGAATATATATCAAGTTCTTGAGTGTACAAGGATTTACACTCTTTCTTTTCAAAACATATAATCTTTTCACCAATTTGAGAGTGATTGCAAGAGGTAAATAGTGAACCCACTTCAAATAAGGTCATTTTAATTGTAATATCTTTATGATTCCAATTAACAACATTAATATGAAAACTTCCCTCAAATTATTTTGACATTCCCCTGAACCCACTTAAAGAATATACTAGTTTTTATAATTAATTTAATTTAAAATTAATATTATAAATTATTTCATTTACTCTTAATTTGTATTTTCTTAAATGATCAGTAACAAGATTCCAAAGGAAGAAATAACTCATGTGTACAAATAAATGGAAGAGATAAAAAAAGTGTAATTTTTTTTTAAAAATGATTTTTAGAAGGAGAATCATATTATCACTCTACAACCACCAGAGAGAGGGTTGTAATATTGTATGGATGCCCCGCTATGGTGTGGATACCAAGCCATCCTGTTATTTGGCCGTTTTTTTCCTTTTTGGTTAGAATTTACAAGTTAATGTAAAATCATGATTTCAACAATTACGAATTACGATCTTGACCTATTCTAGGGTTTTGAATTTATTCAAGTATTTAAAATTGCAATTTTAACAATGAAAACTATCATTTCAATAATTTTTCATCTATTGGATTCCGGCGAGATGATTTGGATGTCCCATATCAAACATTGCTACTACAGTGTTTACTTGACTTTCAAACCCGTTGTAAGGATTTGAAGCAGATTTATCCTGACTTTGTGTGTATGGATGCCCATAAATTGTTTTCTAAATGATTCAATTGTTGATTGACTGATTTCCAACATATTTGTAGTATTTTTTATTGGTTTTGTTGCTACAATCTTATTTTTTCAGAGAAATTTATCAGTGATTTTAGTTTCCTTAGGGTGAAATCTCTCTATTTCCACAAGATATTTGACAAATCTATGACAGATCTATGCATTTTATTGTTATATTTGCAATATTTTACTAGGTTGTGGTGGAAATTGGAATGTGTGTGACTAGCTTTAACGTGTGTGGAAAAACCCTTGAGTTTATAGTGCAAATTTTGAATAGATTTTGCATATTTTGAATAGATTTGGTGATTTTTGGTTGCTACATCAATTTTGAAACAACATTTTTTCATTCATTGTATGATATTTACAAATTGAGAGAGAAAAGAATAGGTTTGAGTAGCATTTTTCTCTATTTCAACATTAATTTATGCTTTATTTACATGTTATAATGGCCACATTGTCCATATTGGAGGGAAACCAAAATTCTCTAAATTATAATACATGGAAGTAGCATACGTTGACC
>ML821147.1:323771-334682 GCA_009831015.1 Picea engelmannii
TTTTCTCTATTTCAACATTAATTTATGCTTTATTTACATGTTATAATGGCCACATTGTCCATATTGGAGGGAAACCAAAATTCTCTAAATTATAATACATGGAAGTAGCATACGTTGACCATTTTTAGAACATGTGTTTGGATCAGATTGTTCTAGGTAAGGAAACCATACCTATGCTTGTAGGCATAGACCAACATAGACTTGATGAGTAGGATAGAAAAGCGATGATGCTACTCAAGTTGTCAGTGATAGATGAGATGCTTCTTGAGGTTTAGTTCGAAAAGAGTTCAATGAAGATCTAGAAGCACTTGAATAATGTTCACAAGACATTTGATAAAGGTAGAGCCTTCTTTCTTTAAAAAGTGATGCTTTCAATTAAAATGGAGGAAAATGCATCATTACAGGATCATTTGTTGAAAATCAAAGACATTAAAGAATAGTAGTTGTTGGCCAATGGCCATAAAATGGAATAATAGGATATGGTGGTGATGACACTGAAAAGTTCACCATGTGCATATGAACATTTTATAAAAACCCTCAATACTGATTCTACTAATGTTGACCTTAAGTTTGAAGAGTTGTGGAATAAACTATTGGAGCAATACAAGTCAAAGAAGTAGTCTAGAAGTAGCAACAAGAATGAGGGTTTAGAACAAGCCTTTGCAACAAATTTCAAAGGCAAAGGCAAGTTTAATAGGAATAATAAGCAAGGAAATAGTGAGTTAGATGCAACCAATAATCTGAAGAATGACACATTTCATTATTGTGGCAAGATGGGTCATATAAAGAAGCACTGCAAAAAATGGTCAGCTGATTAGGAAAATAAATAAAGGAGGGCCTCAATAGAAGGCTCATATTGCATAGCACATGGGAGAGAAAGATTCAACTTTATAGCCATTCGTAGCCAAGAGGCAAGTATATCAAGGTGAGTTATCTACTTGGTAAATTGATTTTGGTGAAACACAACATTTCACCAATAAGAGAGATCAGTTCACAAAGTACACTTCTTGTGATTCTTTCGAGGACTTTGTGATCTTTGCCAGGGTGACAAATTTTAAGGTGACAAGTAAAGGAAATGTTCATTTTTCCTTTGGATGTAAATTGTTGATTTTCACGAATGTGTTTTATGTCCCTAGTATGTCACATAATTTTCTTTCATTCAGTTAAATTATGAGGCATTTCCCCCACCTAGATTTCATTTTTAGCAATCATAAGTGTTATGTGGTTGACAAGGAGAACAAGAAGATGGTTTCTCTTGGTGTTGAGGATCATGGAATTTTCAGTCCGGTATATGTTGGGGAAGTGAAAGAACATGCTTTGGTAGCCAAGAGTGCATCAAACATTAGTACATTTTGGCATCAACAATATGGGAAGCTTAATTTGAACTATTTTTCTCAGTTGGCCTAATAAATACTAATTGATGGGCTTCCTGACACTCAATAGCAAATTTAACACATTTACAAAGCTTTCCAGGTAGGGAAGCATCATAGAGCTCCATTTGATGAAGGCTACGACTGCAGAGTGAAGATAAGCTTTTAGTTGGTACATGTAGATGTATGTGGGCCAATGAATATGACATCACTATCTATTGCCAGTTTTTTTTTTTTTTTTTGATGAATTTAGTAGAAATATGTGGGTATATTTATTAAAATTGAAATATGAAGTGTTTAATGAGTTTCAAAAGTTTAAGGAATAAGTAGAAAAACAATGGGGGAATTATATCAAAACCCTCAAAACTGATAATGGTGGATAATTTTTCTCTAAAGAATTTGATAACTTTTGTACTAAACATAACATCAAGAAAAATACTCCATGATATGATGGAGTGGTTGAGAGGTGCAACCATACTATCATGGAGATACCTAAGTGTATGATGGAGAATAAGCTTGTCCCCTAGAGGTTTTGGGTTTCATAAGCAATAAATGTAGTGGTGTACTTGTTTGACAAATATCCCACGAAGGTGGTGCAACAAAATACCCCAGAGGAAGCATGGTATCGAATAAAACCAAAATAAAACCATCTCAAAAATTATTATTTTTCCTTATGTGTGGATTCTTGAAGAGAAATGAACTAAATTAGATCCCAGTAGCCATAAATTTATGCTCACATGATATAGCGACATTCACAAATATTATAGGTTAGATGATGTGGAGGTGACTATCAAAGTAATCTTTAGTAGATATGTTGTGGTTGATGAACATGTAGGGTTTCTTTTAGTAGAGGTATTGTGGTTCATGAAGATGTAGGGACTTTTTCAAATTCCTACAGGAATGAGCATTTTCGAAGGAAAGTTGGTTATGGCTCAAGATTTTGGTGTCAAGCTTCACCAAGCTCCACTTGAATGGGGGGGGGGGGATCTAAGGATGATTCTCTTGATGGATTGCAAGAAATTTCCATTCCAAAGGTCGTTGTAGGTATCCCAAATAAGCAAGGTGACAAAATTGATTTGAAAGAAGGAGAAGAAACCAAGAAGAAAAGGCCAAAGTGGTGGAAACTCATTATTGTTCATGTTCGGTTGAATGAGATAACTAATAGATGATCAAAGCGAGGCAAGAAACCTAATAAGGTTACTTTTTATTTGATGACGAATCTCCAGGGTGTGTTTACACCAAAGGTATCTAGAAAAGTCAAAGGTAGACTTGAATGGGAGAATGTCATGGTAGTAAAGCATGACAATCCGATGAAAAATAAAACTTAGGAACTTGTAGAGCTTCCTCCATGGAAGAATCCCATTCACTACAAATAGGTGTACAAGGTCAAATGAAATGTATATGGTACACTTGACAAGTACAAAGCATGAGTTCTTGCAATCGGTTTCTCACACAAAGAGAGCATTGGTTATGAGGAGAATTTTTCTCGTGCAACAAAGATGAGCATAAACTGCTTGGTTCTACCCATATCAACACAATTTTGCTAGAAAGTGCATCAAATGGATGCGAAGAGTTCATTCCTCAATGAAGATTTAGAGGAATAAGTTTACATGTGCCAACCACAAGGTTTTCAAGTTCCAAGGAAAGAGTATCTTGTATGCTAACTAAAGAAAGCTTTATATGGTCTGAAACAAGCATCCAAGGCATAGTACATAAAGATTGATAAGTATTTAGGTGAACCTTGGTTCAAGAGGACTCCCTCAAACCTCAATTTATGCATTAAAAGAATTGCTAATGATGTCATTATTTTGGTGATATATGTAGATGAAATCATTATATAAGTAGTAACGTTGAAGCAATTGAATAGCCTATTAAGGTAAAAAAAAATATTTCTAAAGCTTTGGACATGACTAATTTAGACCTCCTACATTACTATCTAGGTGTAGAAGTTTGGTAAACTGATAAAAACATCTTTGTTTCATGAATGAAATATGTCAAGAGTTTGTTGGATAGGTTCAAGATGATAGATTGTAAGATTTCATCTACACATATAGAGAAAGTGATGGAACTTTCAACCAGGACTGATTCTAAGGTAGTTAAGGAATCAATCTACAAGAAACTAGTGGGGAGCTTGACTTATCTAATAGTGAATAGACCTGATTTGAGCTATGTAGTGAGTTATATCTCCCAATTCATGACAACTCCAAGAATAAAACACAGGACAACAAGGAAAAGAGTGCTAAGATATGTGAAAAGCAAATTATACTTGGTATTTTGTATAACAAAAATTAAGAACCCAAACTTTATGGATATATAGATTTAGATTAAATGGGATCAATTGATGAAATTTTTTTTCCATTAATTTAAGATAATGATAATTTTTATATCATTAAATTTATAACAGATATGTACTCTTCCTACCATCTTCCCAAATAAATTTTCTTGACTTGGTATAGAAGATTACTCATCAAAACGTTCCCCATGGTTATGAAGATGTTGGTTGAAAAGGGTGGGAGATAATCCGTTTTAGTGATTGATCTTAAGGGCATGGTGCATTTGGAGACCTCATTATGGTGGGATGGAGGAATAAGAATGACTAGTTGAAATGGAGTTGGAAATTAGGGGAGATGTTATCCTTACAAAATCAATTGTTGGATATAGAGTCAAGATTAAAGTAATAACATAATGATGTCACCTTAAATAATTGTGATGTAATACATGATAACTTTATGAATTGAATGACACCCACGGGGGATATTTTAAGATTATATAAATCATTCATGAAATTGCACAACAATGTTAAACTTCATGTAAGCAATGTCTTCAAATGTACCTTTTTAAGGGTTGTTTTATTCAAAGGACCTACTATTTTCTTGTCAATTGTTTTTGAAATATATGAAATATATATTTTGTAAAACATAAATGCGAAAAAAATTACTTTCTCCATTTTTTTGATATTTTCAAAATTATATATATATATATAAGATTTAATAACAAAAACACGAAAAATGAAATTGAAGGGCCATTAAATTTGTCGAAAACTAAAAACATCATCTCAAATTAAAGAAAATTCTTCTAATACTTGAATGTGTGTAACTTTGATATATATACTTCAATTTCATTTTTCGTGTTTTTTTTATTAAATCTTTTTCTCTAATAATAGATGGAGTAGATTCACAAAATCGACTACCCTTTGTTAACTAAAAGTTATATGTTATTAGTCTATGCTATGGGACTATAGCAATGAGTTTGTTTTTGATGTGACATTGATGTGACATTAATTTGCCTTTTACCATAAATTTGTATATGCAATGTAATGTTTAACATAGGAAAACAAATATATATTTTTGGATATAATAAAAATATTTGTGTTTCTCATTTCTAATTGATTGATAAAATTAAAGTGTTATTGCTCCATTCACGTCTTTCAATATATAGAATTAATTGCATAATCAATGAATTTCACCAATCACCACATCTAAATATAAAAAGTTGTACTATGTATTTATTATTATGCATTATTATATTTATATATATATATATATTTTTAAGTAAAAAGTGGGACCTTTCATATTAAAGCTTCATCCAAAAAGGTGGATACATGACACATAGGAGCCATGTGTCCTGCCTGTGTAGGAAACCAGGACACCTGGCTATCTTACTGTAACATGTCCAAAAATTAAAGATATCATAGAGCCACCCTGCCCGTAGGAAACCAGGGGGTATGTTCAGAACTAACAACAGTTTGAAAGTATAATTACTAAGGCTATCCAGGCTGACCCCTAAAGGACTGTTGTCCTGAGGAAATACAATAGCAAACATAAAGAAAAAAAGCATGTAAACTCTAAGACCTGTTAACCAGTGCTCGCCTTGTCGTCCTTCGCTTCTGTTGCACGAACTGGTATTGCAAATGGCTGTGCACTGGTAGGACATAGGCGCTTGGGCGTGTCGTTGGAATAAGCCGCATAAAGCATGTCCAGGCGTTGGCTTTCCTAGACCGCTCGGAAGATTTGGTCTTCAACCAGACTTCTCACTTCAAATATGAGCTGCAACTGCTCCGGGAGTAGAAGGGGTGGCGAGGGCGGCCTCGCCTGCTTGTCATCACGTCCCAGACATCCTGCATCCTTAGCTACACCAGTATCCTTGTCTGCACCGACGTCCATCCACTGCTCCTCCTCGATGATGCAAGTTTCGGTGCCTAGGTCCGAGGGAGCTTTTGCACAAGATTCGGGGGAGGTCCTGCCACGGGGAGTAGTTCCATAGCGAAAGGAGCGGGTGTGGGGGTCCCAATCATCAGGGAAGGTAACCATTTTCATTTCCGAAAAATCTGGTGGGAGCTGAGTGCTCGAATCTTCTTCCACGATTGTGCTAGGAGGCAAATTTGCTGCTAAGATTTCCCACCATCGTCGTTGTCTGGCTAGAGTAACTGCGGTTTGAAATTCTTGGTGTCGTTTTCGTCTGGAGGCAGCTGCATACCAACCCGCCCCCCTGCGTGGTCGTCCCCTCAATCGCGGCATGCCTGAGACGAAGGTTAAAACCAAGTTGCCAAGAGCTGGATGGCAGCCTCGCTGCACAGGAAACTGCTCGGTCACAATGAAACACCCGAGAAGGCTGATGGGTGGATAAATCACAAGAAACGCCATTAAAGCCATGAGCTTAATGCTCTGGCTGGCCGGACCAAGAGCGCTCGTGCTGGATCGCATCATGTTACGGAGATGGTCTGAGATGATGCTCAAATTGAATTGCGGAGTGTGTGGGGAGGATCGGTATTAAAGGCCCCCCGCCTCCCCTCGTCACCTCCCCTTGCCACCTCCCCTCGCTGACCTCGACGCGTGTCACCCCATCCGGGGATATTTATATTATATTTATTATCTAATATATTATTTATTATTATATTTATGAATATTATAGTTCCATTAAGCTTACAAAAAAATATTCATTACTTGTACATTTAGTTATATTAAATTTCATTGTTCAACATGTATTTCCCAACTAACTCTGCAGGGACTGTGTTGTTATGCAACCCTTGTTTATTTTTATAATGATCATTTTATATTATTATTTTTTAAATAGTAATAATAAATTTAATAATAAAATCGATAAATAAATAAAATGATTTAAAACACAAATTATTATTATGATTTATTTTTATAATAATCATTTATTATTATTATTTTTTAAATAGTAATAATAAACTATTAAATTTAATAATAAAATCGATAAAAAAAAAAAAATTGTTTACAAAATCGAATTAAAATTGTGTTCGTCTTCAATCTCATTTATCGTTTAAATATTAGTAAAACTCAAAATGTATAATTAAATATTTAATTATGTAATTAAAAAAAATTGAATATTTAACTTTTATCAAATAATAAAAATTATATCTTTTAATTAATAAAAAAAATAGTTTATCCTTAAAAAAAAATGATGGTAATTAACATTCACTAAAATCAACATTGGTCTATAGGACCTTTAAAAAAGTTACATATATACTAGTTTGTTTTAGAATTTAATTTGTGTAATCGAAAAGCTTTAATAGAAGTTTTCCTATATATCGTTGTTTTGATGAGTTAAAAGGTTACGAAGGTCGGTATCAAATATTTTAAAATTGAAATTCAATGTGGGTGTACTCGGGACATTTTAAGAGAGTGTTTTTCATCTTCAACTCTCTTGGTGTCACAAAAATGACAAATTCTTTGACCCACGACGTTTTAGAAATTGTTCAACGCCATGTTTCACTATGGAGATCGTGAGAGTTTGTTCTTATTTTAGCAATGCTGATTTTCTTCTTTATACTAGTTAAAACAGAGAGATACTTTTGATCTTCTAAAATAGGGTTGATCACCTCCTTGCAATATATTTATTTTCTCTTGTCCTCTAATTATTTATAATGCCACAATTTATCATTAAATTTAGATGTAATAATATTTTTAATATTATGGTTACTCTGTAGAGTGACCTCTTTCTCTATACCTTAATGATTCATCAAAGATTGGCATCTTTTTGATAACCTCGCTTGAGTTGCAAGTGGTTTTGACTAGAATTTGAAGCAACTTTAGGAAACCTTTTGTCTTCTATGTTGTTTATCATGTTCTTGTACATTAATTACCTAGTCACAACCATGTTGTCAATGGGGGAAAGACTCACTTTTATGAGGAGGATGAGATATGATGTATTTCCTTTAATTTTAAGATTATAAGTTAAATGAAACACATTTGGATTTGTAATATCCTTCTCCACAATTCTATAGAATTGTTGCAACCCCAAACTTCATAACTATATATGATAACGAGCGTGACAAGAGTCTCAAAGAGGAGTTTCTTCTTATCCCAAAGCCAAAGGTCCACAGATTTACAATTGTTTCAAGTCCATAATACATTTTTCATCCTCCATTTATATTTTTTCTCAAAGTTATAGTTCCAATTAAGCTTGTGATGAAGATCAATTCCAAGGTATTTGTATGAAGTCACTTCATTCAAGTTGTTATTTCCAAACATGGAGTTAATGTAAATGATCTGCTTGGATTTGATTGTCATAACCTTTGTTTTGTTAGTGTTAAGAGTCATAACCATACCGTAGTAAAAAGGTTTGAGAATTTTTAGTTGCTTGTCGAGATCACAAGGACTCCTCACCATAAGAACAATATCATCAGCATAAAGAAGAAGGATGATAACAATTCCAACTAGAGACATGTTGATACATCCTACTTCTTCCAAATAACCGTCTAACTTGTCAATGTATATGTCGAAAAGGGTAGGGGATAGGGGAAACCTTGTTTAACTCCTATATTACAATCATTTTCTTCCAACTAGTCCTTACTGTTCTTAAACTTGGCAATAACATACTCGTACAACCTTATCATTGTAGCTCTCAACTCAAAAGTGACTCTTGGCTCTTCTAATATATTCCAAAGGTTAGTTCTAGGCACTATGTCTAATATTTTTCTAGAGTCAACAAAGTAACATGTGAGATTAGTTTTATTATTGCAACACTCCTTTATAATGATCCTAAGTGTAACAAGGTGGTCCACAATTGAATGATAGCTCCTAAATTAGGCCTAGATTTTAGCTCATTTTTTGTGTTTTTCTAGCCATACACTAATCTTATTTTCTAGAATAATTCCATATAACTTGGTTAAAAGATGGCTAATCATAATGGTCCTATAATTAGAGGGATTGATTTTATCCGTGCTTTTAAAAATAGGAACATTGAGGCTTTGAGTCTAGGGTTTAGGGAAACCTTGCTTGACTGTTAAATTGAAGATCTTGTGATTGTAAGGGATGAGGAAAGACCCTCCAATATTTAGTATTTATGCGTGGTAGCCTTAATGTCCTTGGCTTGCTTATTTGCAAGTTGCTTAACTCCAGACTCTATGTCTTCTAAACAAAAAAGTTATTCCTTTGTAAAAAGGGTTTGAATGTTGTCCACAACATTAAGGGATTTGTAAAGCTTTTAAGATAGGAATTTCAATCCCTAAAAGGAATCATATTGTTTTCTTTAGTTTTACAAGTTAATATTTGCCTCCATAATTTCTTAGGATCTAGCTTAGAGAGGTGTAAAAGCTTCTCTTGTTTTCTATTTATATAGTACATTTGCATTACTTTAATTAGGGCTTTGTACCTATTTATCCTATCATATTTTAGGGACTCATTAAAAGCATCCCTAGTGGATTTCATAACAAAGTTTGATCAACTCAAAAACCCAAACAGAATCTCAACCAAGTATTTAAAGTTTCATTTGTATTTGCTAGCTAAAACAGGGTCCTCTTCTATCCATAGAGGATCAGGGTTGGAATCATTGCTTAAGATAATAGCTTGGTTCGTTGGACTATTCTAGCAATAAGATATTTCCTTCATTTCTTAGAGTGAAAATATCATGTTTTGAGTTGTTGTAAGGATAATTTTTATCCATATTGTTTTTCTTATAAAGGTAGCATAAAGAGGAGCAAAATAACAAATTGCTATATAAATCTTCTTAGCATTAATATCTAAAATTTGCATCCATGCATATTAATTGAAAGGGTCTTTTCTGTGAAGTCTAATATGAGGAAAAACTTTCTTCATTACATAAGAAGCTATGCCCCCAATCCATGTCTGGTAGGATCCCCTGCTACATACCGACCATAAGATAAATCCTTCTATGTTAGGGACCTTGGATATTTCATTCTCCCAAGTTTCAACAAGCAATACAACATCAATTTCACTTGGGATCCAACTTAACATGGGATCATTACCCCATTGAAAGCCACAATAGTTCCAAGAGAGGATTTGAAGTGTTCAAAATTCTTAGTTATTATTATCTTTTTTTTATCTCTATTCCTAATAATAACTTTTATATTTCTAATTATTGCATATTTTCCTTCCTTCTTGGCATCTTTTACCTATTGAACCTCCTTCCATAATTTAGTTTGATCTTTTTGAATGAGGTCTTCGTTTATAAATATTCTTAACCCTTTTAGACTCATATTTTTACCAAGTATGCCATATTTATGGTCATTAGAGCTTACATTAACACAAACTAACCTATTTCTATGCTCAATTATTTTTCTTGACCTCTTTTCTTCTATGAGACAAGTTGTTTCAATTTGTAATTTATTTTGTAGTTCTTCCTTTACTAGAGCTAGCATGCCATCTTCTTTCTCCTCTTTCAAATCAAAAGTTATGAGGTTCAAGGCTCTTTTGTTATGCTCATGGTCTAACTCTCTAAGTTTGTTCATTCCTGTTTCATGGGTTTGATGTCGATTTTACCTTCTATACTATTCAGGGTCAAATTGTTATTTAACTTTTCTTCTAGCTTTTTTATCTTGTTCTTCATTTTAAGATTTTCTATATTATCAACTTCTAATTCTTGGGTTAGTTGCTTATTTTCTTGGCTTTGCTTTTCGATTTCTTGTAATCTAATATCCATTTTTTAGTCCTTGCCCATGTGACTATAACAATGAGTTTGTTTTTGATGTGACATTAATTTGCCTTTTACCATAAATTTGTGTGTGCAATGTAATGTTTAACATAGGAAAACAAATATATATTTTTGGATATAATAAAAATATTTGTGTTTCTCATTTCTAATTGGTTGATAGAATTGAAGTGTTATTTCTCCCTTCACGTCTTTCAATATGTACAATTAATTACATAATCAATGAATTTCACCACTCACCACATCTAAATATAAAAAGTTGTACTATGTATTTATTATTATGCATTATTATATTTATATTATATTTATTATTGTATTTATATTATATTTATAAATATTATAGTTCCATTCATCTTACGGTTCATTATACATTTTGAATAACAAACAACCCTCAATTATTATCTTTTGACAAAAAATATTCATTACTTGTGCATTTAGTTATATTAAGTTTTATTGTTCAACATGTATTTCCTGTTAATGTGTATGCCATTATTATAGTTCTTTGCATTTCAATAGATAAGAGCATAATAAGAACAAGATCACTGAGAAATACACATTCACAAGAGACACAACATTTATCCTGGGAAACCCTCTAGGGGAAGAAAACCCAGCAAAAACTTCCTTA
>ML821147.1:334859-347644 GCA_009831015.1 Picea engelmannii
TAGCCTCCTATATATACAAAATTGGCACATGTGAAAGGTCACCATTGGCAGAGCCAACCTCTCACTCTGGGTGGGTAAACCCACCTTTAATTAATTCTGGGTCTTCCATAATAACTGTTGGGGCTGACTTCTTATTCTGCCCTTTGTAATTGTCTGATGACCAATCCACAAAAGGGGATTTGGTCCTTATACAATTACCGACATGATTAATCCTCAATGGGTATTAATCCAATAACAACAATAATAATAATGGCATGATTAATCCGCAATGGGGATTTAATCCAATAGTAAAATAATAATAAGAATGCTCTTCGCAGTTACATTATTTCAACACTCCCCCTTAACAATAAGGGTATTCTTCATCAGCATCAGGCGAGAGAGGTCTGCATCATCAGTGGCATCTGGAGGACAGTATCATCAATATCATGTTGAACCATTGTTTAGCACATTTACGAGTCATCAGAAGTTTTCTTCATCAGCAACATCATCATTCTCGAAAGAATGCTATCATCATCTGCATCAAATATGTATCAGTAAAAATGATACCTCATCACAACACTAGGCTGGCACATCACATTACTACACTAGCTCAATGTCACAGTGGTTAAGCTGGTAGCTCAGTGTCAGTCACATCTTGCTTTACGTCTAACAACTAGGTCAGAAGAAAGTAATATCATCATCTCGCTTTACGTCTAACAACTAGGTCAGAAGCGAGGAATCACAATGTCATTCTTTACGTCTAACAACTAGGCCAGAAGCATGACTCATCTTGCTTTACGTATAACAACGAGGTCAGAAGCAAGGAACACATCAACATCTCGCTTTACGTCTAACAACGAGGTCGGAAGCGAGGAATCATCTTGCTTTATGTCTAACAACTAGGTCAGAAGCGAGGAATTAGCGGTGTTATGCTTTACGTCTAACAACTAGGTCAGAAGCATGACTCATCTTGCTTTACATCTAACAGCGAGGTCAGAAGCAAGGATCACACGACGTCATGATTTACGTCTAACAACAAGGTTAGAATCATGACTCATCTTGCTTTACGTCTAACAGTGAGGTCAGAAACAAGGATCACACGACGTCATGCTTTACGTCTAACAACGAGGTCAGAAGCATGACTCATCTTGCTTTACGTCTAACAACGAGGTCAGAAGCAAGGAATACATCTACTCCCCCTTTCAGGGAGGGTCCCTTCGGACAATACCAATATTATCTCGAAAGTGCTCAAACTTTACACGAGATAGAGGCTTAGTCAACACATCAACAACCTATTCATCCGTGCTAATGTACTGGAGTTTCAAGGCTCCTCTCTGTACCATGTCGCGGATGAAATGATAGTAGATATCTATTTGCTTCAACCTGTCGTGGAACACAAGATTCTTTGTCATTTTAATGCATCTTTGATTGCCACATAGAATCGCGGTTGCTCTCATCTCCAAATCAAATAGGCCTGTCAGCAACTTTCGAATCCATATAGCTTCGCAGCTAGAAGAACATGAGGCAATGTACTCTGCTTTTGCTGTGCTGAGAGCAATACTAGATTGCTTCCTACTCTACCATGAGATCATAACTGATCCCAAACTGAAACAACATCCAGAAGTTCTTTTTCTGTCAGCAATGCTTCCTGCCCAATCTGCATCAGTATATCCACTCAATGTGAAGTCATGATCTCCATCATAGCTGAGACCATAATCCACTATACCTTTAAGGTACCTCATCACATGTTTTGTAGCCACTAGATGAACACGTCTGGGCTCTACCAGAAACTGACTCAAGGTGTTCACTCCAAAATAGATGTCTGGTATGGTGTTCATCAGGTACATCAACGATCCAATAATCTGTCTGTACAGAGTGGCATCTATCAAGTCTGACGAAGTATCAACCAACAACTTCAGATTTGCTTCCATGGGAGTATTCATGGACATGCATTCTAGTATGTCGAATCTCTTTAAGATTTCGACTGTGTACTTCCCTTGGTTAAGGAAGATTCTTTCCGAACTCTGCCATACCTCAAGACCTAAGAAGTAATGCATTAGGCCAAGGTATTTCATTTCAAATTCTGCGACAAGTCTATGTTTAGATTTAGCGATGAGCTTTTCTTCTCCAGTTAAGAATAAGTCATCCACATACAGTAATAGTATTACTGGTTCATTATCCATGATCTTGAAGTAGAGATTTGAATCTGCTTTACTCTTGGTAAAACCCAAGCTCATCAAGAAACTGTCTATACGGCCATACCAAGCTCTGGGAGCTTGCTTCAATCCGTATACGACTTTCTTCAATCGATAGACATGAGACTTCCTGTCTTGAACCTCAAATCCTTGGGGTTGCTATATATACACTTCCTCTTCGATGACACCATTCAAAAAAACTGTCTTCACATCCATCTGGTGCAACTTCCATTTCATCTTGGCAGCAAGAGCTATAATGGTTCTGATCGAAGTGTATCTGGCCACAGGAGCGAATGTCTCTTCATAGTCAATTCCTTCCTTCTGGGAAAATCCTCGAGTGACAAATCTTGCTTTATATTTCTAAATACTTCCATCAACAACATGTTTTATCTTGAAGAGCCATTTTGATGATACCACATCCTTACTTTTTGGTCTGGGAACTATTTCCCATACATCATTCTTTATTATGGATTGGTATTCCTCTGTCATGGCATCTGCCCATTCCTTCTTTTGGATGGCCTTTTCAAAACATGTGGGTTCTTCATCAAGTAGATTACACATCAAAGCCATGTAACTGGAGAATGGCTTTGGTATGTTCACATGTCTCGTGGTTCCTTCTGGAACACCATACTTCTCTCCATCTTGAATAAGCTCTTTTTCCCAAGAAGGCTTTCTTTTATGGGAGAAGGTCATTTGAGGAGGTTCTTGAAATTCTTTTATATCATGATCTTCAGGAGTCTCCTCATCTGGGGAAGTTACGACTTCCCTTATAGGTTCTGCAACTCTAGGAAATTCCCTCATGGATTCTGTAGTCCTGGGATTTACAGGTTCCTCTTCATATACCTCTTCAGGCTGGCATCTTCTCGATTTATTAAGTGCAACTTCTTCATCAAAGGTCATGTCCCTGTTGATATCAATATAGCGGTGACTAGGCATGTAGATTCTGAAGGCCTTGGATACCTCACAGTATCCCACAAATATTCCCTTATTTTTGGAGGGTTCCAGCTTGTTTCTTTTCTCTTTCGGTATATGGATAAACACTGGACAGCCAAATATTTTGAGATGGCTTACCTTTGGCTTATTTCTGGTGAACATTTCTTCTAGGGTCTTGAACCCAAGTGCACTATGGGATAGTCTGTTCTGCACATAAATAGATTCCATAGCTGCTTTTGCCCATAAACACATAGGAAGATCATGGTCTTCACAGCTTCCATAATTGTTTTGTTCTTCCTTTCAGCTACACCGTTTTGTTGAAAATTATAGGGAGTAGTTAGTTCCCTCTTTATCCCGACATCTCTGCAGAAGCTTATGAACTCCTTTGAGGTATATTCTCCTCCATTATATAACCTGGGTATCTTAATATTTCTTTCGGAAAGATTCTCTATCAAGGCTTTGAATTCCTTGAATTTACTGAATACTTCATCTTTAGATTTTAAGAAATATATCCAGGTCTTACGAGAATAATCATCAATAAATGATACATAGTAAACATACCTGCTAATGGAGGATGATGGCATTGGGCCACACACGTTTGAATGGATGAGTTCCAATGCTCCTTCTGCTTTGTTGTCCCTCTTTGGAAAGGGGTTCTTGATGTTATTCCCTTGCGCACATCCATTGCATATGCCTTCCTGATCAACCTTGACTTATGGTAAACCTGTGACAGCTTTGCATATGTATGGTAGCGCCTTGTAGTTGATGTGGGCCAATATTCTATGCCAAATTTGACATGAGTTTTCTATGGCATGGGTCATAGCAGTTTCTGGGTGACCCTTCAGCTTATATAAACCATTTTCTTCATTTTCGATGACGATTGTTTCATTTAAGGTTTCTCCCTTAGCCCACATAAGAAATTCTCCATATATGAAGGAAACTCTATAGCCTTTCTTGTCTAAAGCTGATATGGAGAGTAAGTTCTTCTTTAGGTCTGGTGCATAGAGTACGTCCTTCATTGTTATTGAGTTTTCTGAATCTAGCTTGTAGTTTGATTCTCCTATTTCCTTGATTGGATATTGATAATCATCTCCAAGAGTTACTTTTTGAGAAAACTTCTTTTCTGAAATACAAGAGAGAGTATTTTTCTTACCCGTCATATGCTTTGATGCACCACTATCAATGAGACATGTTTCCTCTTCGGGTGATATAGATCCTGAGAGAGATGAGATTAAGACATGGTCCTTAATCATCTTCATAGGTGGTTCTTCATCTTCGACAATGTGAGCATGTTTCCTTTTGTGCTTCCTCTTGTATTCTTCTCTTCTGACTGGACAATTATTCGCCTTGTGTCCCATCTTATCACAATGATAACATTGTATAGATGAGAGATCTTGTCCCTTGCGTTGTCCTTTCTTCTGAAAATTTCTTGAATGAGATTCTTGGTTGTTGAACTTGTTTGATGGTTGTGGTTCTCTCTGAGATTCCCTTTTGAAATAGGGTTTATTCCTTCCTCATTTTGTATGAGTAGCTAGGGCTTGATCATCGTCCCTTGCTAGTAGTGCTTCACGGTTGGATACCCTTGTCTCTTCTTGGGTGCATTCTTCCCATAGTCTTTCAAACTGTAGTTTTTCCTTTCTGCCACATACTGACTGGATGAAAGCATCCCAAGTTCTTGCGAGACCATTTAGGGTGGTTATTACGAATTTGTCTTCGTCGATGGTGTCTCCAATTGCTTTCAACTGTTCTTTTATTTCGGAGATTCGGGAGAAATATTCTTGAATCATTTCTCCTTTTTGCATCTTGGTATTCTTCAACTGAGTTCTGAGATTCATCTTTCGATTGATGTTCTTTCCTTCATATAGTTTGCTTGGAGCATCAAACATCTCCTTCGGGGTTTTCTTTGACGATACATATGGGATCAGGTGGTCTTTGATTGAATCTACAATGATTCTCTAAGCCCTGATTGAGTCCTTTTGATGCTTCGCTTTCTCTACGGCATCTTCAGGTCCCTCCACTTCTTCTTTGATAAATCTTGATAGGTCATTCTCTGCAAGGATCAGACCGATCCTATACTTCCAGGCACAGAATTTGTCTATGCCTTCTAGTTTCTCAACAAGCTTTGTGCTTGCAGACATTTTGTACTTTCGGCAACAAAAATAACCAAAAATTGAAAATGCTCAAAATCAAATTTTGATCTTACCAGGAGGTGCGCTTGGCTGAGGCAAGTAGCCTAGTATCCTCAGATCTGAGAAAATCCAATTTTTACCCCGTCAAATCTGATCTGTGGATTTCTGGACTGGTGCTTCTAGTACTTCTGGTACTCTGGTACTTCTGGTACTAGTTTTCTGGTACTTTTGGTACTCTGGTGAAACTAGGGTTTCACTTTCTGGGAGATCCAACCACTGAAAAGGTGTGCTCTAGGTGCCAAATTGATCCTGGGGGGAGGGCACAACTTTCTAGGAGGTTAGGGGGCTGAAAAGAGATACTTTTTCAAAACCCTAATTTGCAAGTGTTGCAACAATGACGTTTTTCTTCTTGCGAATTGTGCTTTCTTCAGGTTGGCTCTGATTCCATGTTAATGTTTATGCCATTATTATAGTTCTTTGCATTTCAATAGATAAGAGCATAATAAGAACAAGATCACTGAGAAATACACATTCACAAGAGACACAACATTTATCCTGGGAAACCCTCTAGGGGAAGAAAACCCAGCAAAAAATTCCTTATCATAAATAGCTTATACAATGTTCAAGAGATAACTCAAACCAATACAGAAAGTCCTCCCCAAGAGATGCGCCACTCTTCTTCTCCTCTCTCTAACTGGTAATTGCAGCTTGCCTCATAATATAATGAGCAAGTGAGTTGTGTGTTGGAAGTGAGGCGCTAGCCTCCTATATATACAAAACTGGCATGTGTGAAAGGTCACCATTGGCAAGGCCGACCTCTCACTCTGGGTGGGTAAACCCACCTTTAATTAATTTTGGGTCTTCCATAATAACTGTTGGGGCTGACTTCTTATTCTGCCCTTTGTAATTATTCGATGACCAATCCGCAAAAGGGGATTTGGTCCTTATACAATTACCGACATGATTAATCCTCAATGGGGATTAATCCAATAAAAATAATAATAATAATGACATGATTAATCTGCAACGGGGATTAATCCAATAACAACAATAATAATAATGACATGATTAATCTGCAATGGGGATTTAATCCAATAGTAAAATATTCGCAGTTACATTATTTCAACATTTCCCAACTAACTCTGCAGGGACTACGTTGCCATGCAACCATTGTTATATTAACCTCTTCTAGTGTGTGAGTATCAAATTGTGTTTGGCTTTTAGGTATGCATTTTTTAGTGACCTTAATTTGGACAAAACGTTGTTTTTGGCTTATAGATACCACTAAAGTTATCTATTGATATAGTATGAAGCTAATGGGTTATAATAGATGCTTTCTAACCTTCACGATGACATAACTCAACAACATTGATGATCCAAAATAGATGACCCTTATCATCATCACTATCAAGAGCTACAATCAAAATATAAAATTTAAATTCTTGCACATTTCCATTCCATCTTTCATAAAGATGGTCATGTTCCACTTGTGTATGTTGCGAACCCAAATATATTTCCCGTATTTTCTTGCTTGGGATGATTATTGCGTATCTATTATTTTTAGATTTGCTAAATTTGGATAATGTATGGAAGGCCACTTGAATGAGACTTTTGACAAACAAACATCCTCAATGGAAGATACTAGTGATCTTTGCATTTTTAGGAACTCATCTCACTACAATGTATATTCTACTTAAATGTAGTTGTGATATTCTACAATTGATTTTTGGATTCTTTAAGACATGTTAAATAATTAAAAGACCAAATTTGCTTGTTTGCAATGGTAATCTCATTGTTTGTATCAAGCAATGCAAGCTCGTTGTCATAAGTAATGCATTCTAGAATGTTCTTCAAAAATCCTAAACCTTCAAATGGAGACCATTTTGGAGAGTCATAGTATTTATTTCCCCAAATTAGTGTCCTTTCAATGTTTTTAATCCATAAATGGTGTCCTCCATTCAACCATTGTTTTCGTAGATGCTTATCATATCACAAGGCAATGAGCAAGCACCTTCTCCCAACCTAGGAATATATTCAATCAAGAAAGTTGAATTACAACATTCAACTACTCAAGCTACTCAAGCTACTTCAATTAAGAATCCTTGGATGAGGGGCATATATTATGCCAAAGTCACCTAGGATTTTCACTTGGCCCAAATCACAATAAATTGATCGCTTGCATAGGGATGCTGACTCACAAGGGATGACCATGTGACTAGGGGGATTTGAACCTTAGTGGGGAGAAGTATCACCACTCGTGTTCTCTCAACCAAGTCCCCATCGACCTCCTTTCAATAATTAATTTTTGGAATCTTCGAGACATGTTAAATAAATCATTTGAACAACATTGATTGTTTGTATTATTGGTCTCATTGTTTGTACTAAGCAATGTAAACTTACTTCCATAAATTATACAGTTTAAAATTTTCTTAAAAAATTCCAAACCATCATATGATGACCATTCTAAACAGACACAAAAAGTAGTGTCCTCCATACAATATCTACATATGATCTTTTGATAGGGAACACAAGGGAACAACCACTAACAAAGGTGCATCATCAACAATGGCCCTCCTTTGATGGAATATTCCAATATCTCCAACAACAATCATTTATAGTTAGTTGCATATTGTTAGCCCTCAATTCATTTGCATTGTTTAACATTTCTTTCATTTGTCAAGTTGCATGCATCTTGTTCAATATTTCTTCCAATTTTGAACTCCATACAATTAGCTAAGCAGTTAGTTGGGAACCCATTCTAAAATCTATAATAAGGCCTTTGACTAAGTGAATAAAGTAAACAATATATTCTAAGTTATTATTGCTTTCATCTTTTTTTTCTTATTATGGGTTTTCATTGCTAGTTCAAATATGTTCCATATCATTTAGTATCAAAGTGGTTGGTCCAAGCCTACTCCATTCATCTCAACATTGGATTTTTCAGAGGATACCCTCCCACCCCACATGTCTTCTTCAATGTTTCTAGTTCTCTTAGCTCCCTACCAACCTAGACATTTTTAGGTTTTGATTCCTTGAGGTCTATCCTCCACCCCAACAACTCTTCTCTTCCTATAGTTCTCTTGACCATTGGCTACACCCAACAAATCTATATCCAACACACAACCTCATAGATTTGGTTCCATATTCCCAATGCCCACCCAAATATACCTACACTTTGGGTTTTGGAGGTCGAACTCCCACCCCAAGTCCTCTCTTGTGTTTTCTCCTCTAGATCTGTTGTTCATTGTGTCATCTCTCTCCAACAACATTTTCTCTTGACAATTAAGTCTCTTTGGCATTTACCCTAGCTAGTTCTTCAAGCTAGCCTTTAATTCTCATATCTTCATAACAATGCATTGTTATCCAAGTTGTTCTCTTTCATCACTCCTCCTCACTGAGATCACTCTTCAGATGAGGAAGACTTCAGCCTCATTATTGTAGTTTAGGAATTGGCCAATTCCCTTATTGAAGCTCTACATCATCAACCTAGGGAATCCACCTTCCAGATAGATATTGGAATCTCCTTGCCTAAATATGGTGTACAAATGCATGGAGACATTTTGGATTCCTAGATCCACAACCTAACATCTTATTTTCAAAACTACCCAACTATGAATAAATATCGATGCTTGCTACTTGCAAGCAACCACTTAGACAAAATTTCCCAATCCTAGTGGTATTCCCATATTAATTCAAATATCTTGTATCGAAATCAATGAGGACCACTCAACCAATGATACATCAGGATGTATCACTACATGGGTCACATTGTGTTGTGCCTTGAGAAGACATTTTTATCCTCTAGGTTATATAACTAACTTAATGTGAAAGTAGTTGTAGTTGTGACAATATCAGGGACAAAGTATACAACAATATATAGAGGTATTCACCAAGCTTCGACTCCAACTCCAAATATAGGATTTTGAAGAGGTACTTGTGCTTAAATTTAATTTTGTCTTGATAATAATATTTTGTAATGAAGTAGTGTTGTTTGAGAACACCACATTAGACCAATATTTTCTTCGTGCCCTCACTGTGGAACAAAAATTAGAGAAACAATCTCATTTCATTCCCTTTTGTAACCCTAACCCTAACACTAACAACCTCCCTCCTACAACTATTTTTAACCCTTACATACCACCTATGCAAACCTTTCTAATCTTCCTAGCAGCAAAGCGACCTCTTCTCATCCTCCACAATGGCGCTAATATCATAAAAATCCTTACCATGATTCTACAAATCATCCCTCTTCTAACCCTAAGGAAGCATATCCATATTTACTCTTAATGGCCAAATAACATGCCACATCGTCTTTAGATCTCCTTTTTACTCACGAATGTCAAATAAAATATCAACTTGCCACAATCATTCTCAACAATGGAAGCGGAAATAATCTAATTTCCCACAATTTTGTCAACTATTTGTATCTTCCCACTAGCCCTCACCCCTCTCATTATCATCTTGGTTGCGTACAACAAGATGGCCCTCACTTGTTCATCAATAAACATTGTGCAGCCAATTTTTCCATAGTCCCTTTCTACAACATAGTGGAATGCAACGTCTCTTCCCTTGAATGTTTTGACTTACTTATTAGCATCCCGTACAAATAACACGATGCACCCTATACAACAACCGCTTCTATACTTATCACCTCTTTAAAGATGGAAAAATATATGAACTAATATATACTACCACACCTCTTCCATTCCCTACCACAACCTAACAAGTAAGCTTACATAAATGCTTGTATCTCTTAGTTTTACCTCACATCCTCACACCACATTTTGTTTCTATCTTCTATACCCCCTAACCAGTCCATCCTCAACCTTGTCCTCCCACCTGAAATCATTTTCATGACTCTCAAATTATCCCCACACCTAGGCTTTCTTTTTCCTCTCTCTCCCTTCCTCCACCTCACATCCTCACTCCTCTGGTGCTCTTTGTTATCGCATAGTTTGTAGTATGGGAAAATACCAACCCAAACACAAAGTGTGCGACACAATCGAGAAAAACTATCACTGTCACCTCAATGGATTTCCCCCTCATTTTAGTGAAGGATAAATCCAACACAAGGGAGGCTTCCTAGTGACCCTAGGGGTATTACGATTGAAAGTGGAAAGTGATCGGAGGATGCCCCTACATGTCAAGGTCAAAATATGGAAAGAGGGTTGAGAGAGAGTCTTATGAGCTGGTAAATGGTTTCCAAAATAGTTTACCAGCAAAACAAGGTTAGACCTGCCTGGAACAAGACAATTTATGAATATTTAAGCCTCAAAACCAAAGGGGAATCAACAATAAACCTTGTTGTCCAAAAAATGCAGTATTATATATATATATATATATAAGTTATGACAACTACAACATTAACCATCAAATCAAGTGTAAGGTGTTGGAAATAAAGCTAGCAACAAGTAGATAATTTTCCAACAATTAGAGCGAGAGTTTGATAGAAATTATATGGTGGTTACTAAGTGTTATCAACAAGATATGTAACAACCTTATGACTATAGAAAAAAAAAATTCTACAACAACAAGTTCTCATTATAACAAATCCTTGTGATTTGCTCCCATTTTTTCTCCCCTTTTTGCTTCCAAAGTCGATTTTAGTGTATTTTTCTTCAATTTTTTAAAACAACGGTGCTATTTATCGGGATGGATCTATTTATGGAATTTTTTGCACCGACCACAAAATTTAGGTGCTAAATTAGATGGAAATTTCACTCCATTTAGCACCATAAATTGCACCCCATTTAGTGTCGGAAATATCGCCCCCTTTAGCACCCAAAATAGCACCCCTTTTAGTGCCTAATTTAACGCCCCAGTTAGTGCCAGATATTGCACCAGAAGTAGCATCGGATATAGCCAGATCAAACTAAATAGTTAATTAGTTGAGGTGTTGGGGGTTAAGTGGATATGGGATTTAGGGATTTTGGGTACAAGGATTAAGGGTTAATGGATTAGGGGTTAGGGTTTAATGGATTAAGGGTCAAGAGCTAAGGGATTTGAAACTTATGGGTTAGGTAGTTTAATGGTTAATGGCTTAGGGATTATGGGCTAGGGGATTAATGTTTAAGTGCTTAGGGTATATGGGTTTATGGATTAAGGGAGTAGGGATTAGTATTAAGTTTTTAAGAGTTGATGGCTTAGGGGTTAGGGGATTTTGTGTTAAGGTTTTAGTGATTAACTAAGGTTGAGGGCTTAAGGATTTAAGTTGGGTCAATGGATCAAGGGTTAGGGGAGTTAGGGCTTTGTCGAAACTCTCTCGAAATTTCATGGAACCTCTTCCAACTGGTCAATCACCAATGCCATTCACCAATGTCGCACGATGAGTAGTGAATGGGGCTAACTTTGAAATTTCTTCAAAATGTTCCTGTATGCATTGAAATTTGACATGGTTAGAATAGACACATGCCTTGATAGTATGCGAGGGTTTCAAGACTTAAGGATACCTGATTTCCCCACATAATCTTTGAGATCATCCATGTTTGCATCAATGTTCATGATGCAGTCTCATTGTCATCATATGTCATTCACATCTACAAAATGCTTATCGAAAATATCTTGAAATTTCATGGCACGTCTTCCAACATGCCCATCACCAATGTCATCCACCAATGTCGTACGGTGAGTAGTCAATTGGGTTTAGCGTCGGATGTACCTAAATAGTTAATTAGTTGAGGTGTTGGGGGCTTATAAGTGGATAGGGGCTTTGAGGATTATGGGATTTAGGTATTTTGGGTACAAGGATTAAGGGTTAAGGAATTAGGGGTTATGGTTTAAGGGATTAAGGGTCAAGAGATAAGGGATTTTTCTCTTATGGGTTAGGTATTTTAATGGTTAATGGATTAGGTATTATGGGCTAGGCGATTAATGTTTAATTTCTTAGGGAAAAAGGGTTTATGGATTAAGGGATTAGGGATTAGGGTTTAAGTGTTTAAGGGTCAATGGCTTGGGGCCGGTTAAGGGATTTATGACTTTTGTGTTAAGGGATTAGTGATTAACTAAGGTTGAGGGCTTAAGGGTTTAGGAATTAGGGATTAAGGATTTAAGGGTCAATGGCTTAGGGGTTAAGGGTTTGGTCAAAATTTGGCATGGTTAGATGAGACACACGCCTTGATGGTATGCGAGGGTTTTAATATTCAAGGATGTCTGACGTCCCCGCATAATCTTCGACATCCTCCACGTTTGAATGAAACTTCATTATGTGGTCTAATCATTTTCAACATTCGTCATTCCCATCTATAGAATATTGGTCAAAACTCTCTTGAAATGTCATGGAATGTCTTCCAACACGCTCATCTGCAATGTCATCAACCGACCCGACACAATGAGCAGTGAATGGGACCAATGTTGAAATTTATTCAAAATGTGATTGTATGTGATGAAATTTTACATGGTTGGACTTGGTGAATGCATTGATGGTATGGGAGGGTTTTAAGACTTAGTGAAATCATTGAGATTGAATATTGATGTTTTGACATGAAATAGGAAACTAAAATTGAACTTTAATTTATTAAATTTTCACCTAATTCTAGGTGATTAAAATATT
>ML821147.1:347840-358896 GCA_009831015.1 Picea engelmannii
TATCCCTCTTTTCAAAAAGGTTTTTTTTTTAATTTCTTGAAGCATGACATTTTGTCATTTGCAATTTTTCTAACAACTCTTAAATATGCCCTCTTTCCTCATCTTGCAATAGCAATCTCCTAAATCAATTGGCTTACATATGGCTGACATATTCTACATGTTACCCCTCGTATTGTATGAGGTATTGTACTAGTTTGAAGACCCTGCCCAAGCAGGTTGTATTTGGAGGATGTGTGTCTTGATGGCTATCAGTTGTGGATTTGATACTTATTGTTTCATTTAGCATCAACTCTTGGGGAATCATTTCATATTTGGAGGCTTGCATGTTACATGTGGATATTCAAACACTACACGATAAAGGTATGGTTGAAGATATGTCTCATTTTACCCTGGACTTTAATTTCTGTGAATATTGCATATATGGTAAATATAATCGATTAAGATTCCCATTTGGTGCTACAAGAATAAAGGGGGTCTTAGAGTTGATACAGAGTGATGTGTTCGGACTTGTACATGTTCCATCACTAGGTAAAACTATGTATTATGTTTCATTCATAGATTATTTCTCAAGGAACACACAGATTTATTTTCTTAAGAATAAATCTAAGGTATTTGATAAATTTAAAGAGTTTAAGGCTTTGGTAGATAATCATATAGAGAAGAAAATAAAGGTGTTGAGGACATATAATGGTGGAGAATTATGTGGGAATGAATTTGACGAGTTTTGTAAGAAGTGTGTTATAGAAAGGTAGAAGACTACTCCATACACACCTCAACAGAACGAGGTTGAAGAAAGGATGAACATGATGTTGATGGAAACATCAAGGAGCATGCTTAGTGGTGCCAAGTTAGGATATGAATTCTGGGTAGAGGCAATGGGTATTGTGTGTTACATGGTAAATAGATCACCCTCGTCAACGTTGGTGGACAAAACTCAGCATGAGGTATGGACTAGTAAGAAACCCTCTCTTGAACATCTCACGGTGTTTGGTTGTGATTTTTATGTACATGTTCCCAAGGAAAATATGAGTAAGTTGGATAATAAAGTTGAAAAGTGTATATTTATTGGTTATAAATATAGTATGAAAGGTTATAAGCTTTGGAACCGATAAACTAAGAAGATTGTTTACAGTCAGGATGTTGTTTTTAGAGAGGTTAAAGATGTTCCCAAAAAATAATTCCTACCAAGGAAAGAATAACCTAAGAAAATATGGTTTGAGTTGGATGATGCAAAATCTTAATCAACGAATGAATATGAATAAGAAGAATAAGATCCTCATACTCCAGTATTAAGGGGATCGATGAGGGAAAGAAGTAAGCCAGAAAGGTATAGTCCACTTGATTTTTGTGCTAAGTTTTCTTGATATATTACTAATGATTATCCCAAAATCGTGTAGGGAAGCAGGGAATTCAGAGGATAGTAAACTATGGAAGAAGGCCATGGTCGAAGAGATGGATTACTTGGATAAGAATAATGCATGGGATCTAGTTGAGTTGCTAACTGGAAGAAATACCATTGGAAGAAAATCATCATTTAAGAAGAAGTTGAATGCGGAAGGTAAAGTGGAGAAATACAAAGCTCAGTTAGTAGGAAAAGGTTATTCGTAGGTAGAGGGAATTGACTTTGGATAAAAAAAATCTCCTATTTCCAAGTTAACTTCTATTAGATTTATGTTATCTATTGTTGTTACTTTTGACTTTGAAGTAGAACAAATGGATGTGAAGAAAACATTCTTGCATGGGGATTTGAAAGAATAAATCTACATGAAGCATCCAGAAGGCTTTGTAGTGAAGGGAAAGAAAGAGCCAGTATGTAAGATAAATAAGTCACTATATGGTCTAAATAAATCACCTAGGATGTGGTACCAAAAGTTTAACACATACATCCTTGGACTGGGATTTGTGAGAACCAGGTTTGATCACTATGTATATTCCAAGTAGGTTGGTAATCACTTCATTTATGTAGTGTTGTATGTCGATGACATGTTACTGGTAGGGAATAACATGGATGTTATCAAGGAGGTGAAATCATAACTATCCTCCAAATTTGACATTAAGGATATGGGTTATGCTAAATTCATTATGGCAGTGGAGATTAAAAGAGATCATGCAAACAAAAGACTCTGCTTGAATCAAATAAAATATGTTGAGACAATATTGCATAGGTTTAATATGCAGGAAAGTAAATGAGTCAAGGTTCATATTATTGTAGGTGTAAAATTATTGTAGATCAGTGTCCCAAGACATAGGAAGATGAAGAGGGAATGCCCCATGTTCTGTATGCTAGTGCGGTTGGAAATTTGATGTATGCAATGGTCTGTACTAGACCATACATTGCACATGCAGTGGGAGTTATGAGCAAGTATATGTCAAAACGAGAGAAGGAGCATTGGACAATAGTAAATAGGGTTTTCAAGTATTTGTGTGGCACTTCTAGTTATGGATTGTGATACCAAGGAGGTCCATGATTAGAGAGTGTTGTACATACATGGGTTTGTTGATGCAGACTGAGCTAGAGATATGGATCGCATAAGATCTACAAGTGGGTATGTGTTTAAACTATTTGGAGGAGAAATTGGTTGGATGGGAAAAAGAGTGGATGTAGTGGCACTCTCAACGACATAAGTTGAATACATGGCAACTGCTCATGCAAGCAAAGAAGTAATATGGTTACAAAGATTATGCTCAGGTATTGGGTTGGTACAACAAGAAGTAAGGTTAGATTGTGACAGTCAGAGTGCAATCTTTCTAGCAATGAATACAACTTATCATTCAAAGACAAATCATATTGATTTTCAATATCACTTTGTGAGATACATGGTTGAAGATAATAAGGTGTTACTGGAGAAGGTTGATACTTTGAAAACGTTGTAGATTCATTAAGAAATTTTGTGAGCACTGAGAAGTTCTCTTAGTGTAGAGAAACAATGGGAATTGCTTCCCTATATTGTTGACTATGGAATCATGTGACCCCCTGTATGCAAATAAAACAACTTGGGTATGTGTTATATTCTTTGCATGTGTGTGTGTGTGGGGGGGGGGGCGAGGGGCGGTGTCAAATTTGAAAAAAATGTCTGACAATTCCATCACCTGTCGATGTATGTGTGCATCATGCACTAACCGAGGGGGCCAGGATTGGCTCCCCCTGATTACATGAAGTGTTCAGCTCCAAGTGCTAGCCCGAAGCTGTTGGGGTTTGAGGTAGTGCCCCAAAATTATTTTTTGGGCAGTTTTTCTATTTTAGCGCTTTTCACTATTTTTAGAGGTTTTATAAATTAATCCTGGATTAGGGATTAGGGTTTTGGTAGCTGCGAAATACATAAAATATTGTATATATTGCATAGTGAATGGTGAAATTATTACAATGAAGAGTTGAAACAAAGTTACCAACTTAACGAGAACTCTCCAGAGTTCTCATTTTTTAGAGGTCACATTTTTTACCCCTTTTTTGTAGGGTGGTTAAAATTGTGACTTATTGAAATCATTTCCTTGAAAACTAATACTATTAAAACTACATTACGAAAAATTGACCCTCAAATCCAAAAGTGATGTTACTGGTAGCACCTTTCTTATTTTTGGAGTTAAAATTGTGACTCAATTGAAACAATATCCATGTTGATGCTCAGATCTGTGCCTCATGAGGACATTAGTCCCCCTTCATTTTTAGAGAGGTGTTTCTCCTGTTTGGCTAAAACACATGTCTTCAAATATCTTGGATTAGGGAGAATGCTAGGCATCAAACCCCAAATTGTTATTGCTTGGATTTATATAAAAGTAGTTATTCAATAACCTAGTATGATATTTATGTGTACTAAGAAGTTATTTACAAATAAAAGATTAAAGTGGAGCTTCAATATCAGAAAATACAAATACTCAATGCCACATATATAATTCTCTATAGATACAATCATCTCCTCACAAGAGAAATGAAGGAATATTTATGATCATCTCAAAGAATTTTAAAAGAGTATTGCAATTAAAATGGAAGAGAATTTGATAGGTCAACCTCAAATATCTCATACTTAAAACTCAAAGTTACAAGATACAGTCAAGATCAACCCCGAAGTAATTCTTTGTGGAGTCTTTCTCATAAAATATATCTAACAATATACAAAATCCATTTGACAGTCACATATATGGATGAAAATGGTCCATGATCATATATGAAAAGTCTTGGAAGTTACAAGAAAAACACTAGAGAACTCAACCCCATGATTGTTTCAAGAATACAAACACAAAGCTTTGAGAAAACAGTGTACAAGAAGAAAAGAATGGAGAAGAATGAAAATATTTTCTTGCTGATCAAAATCTTGATTACATAATGATGGCTGGTATGTCTCTCTCTTGCTCCTTTCAATTACCTCTCAACAATGAATTTTGAAACTCATGAAGTCTTTCTTTTCCCTTTTTAAAAGAAATGCTCTTCTAACTACTTGAGTAGTTAGGGTTTTTCCTTTTTCTCTTTGAATTCCTTTTTTTTTTTATCATATCACTTTAACTAATACAAAATTGGAGTCTCATTAGTGACTTTAAGTCATTGATATCTGTGCTTTAAATTGGGCCCCGAAAATCTTTAAATAAAAGTTTTTTTAAATAAACTTTTATTTCAAATAATTTTTAATTTGTTGTCTCCTTTAAGAGATGACTGTGTTTTAATTTTCTGGTAAGGATGTTGATATTTTTTATCCCTCTAAACCACTTCTAATGTTATCTTCGTTATCTTATCTTTCCAACGATATAAAATTTTCCCAAATCCGTCGCCCGGATCTCAAGATATGAGCTCGTGAAGTTTAGTTGTCACGCAGGCCCAATAAAGATGTAACTGAATGATATTTTAATTTATGGAGAAAATGTAGAAATATTCCACATTTCAAACCCATACCATCATTTTCTACATCTAAATACCTTTCCAACAATATAAAGTTTGCGCGATTACGACACCCGAAACTCAAGTTATGGCCTCCACAAGATCAATGCTCAGCTACCGTCGATCAAAATTGATGAGTAAATCTCAACCCTTGGATGAATTTCGTGCTCTCCATTAATTAGTTTCCACATGTACAACTCTTATTGGGTGCCATGTGGCACTCCTCCATAGGCTTAAACATATTTCCATTTCATCCAAGGAAATTTGGGCACATGGCATAATGTTACATGTGAATAAAATAAAATAATATATAAAGTGTGAAAAGATAAAGGTGAATAATATAATAATAATAATGTTTTATGAAAAATGGATAAGTGTGGGAGGCACCAGAGTGTAAGAAAGGGGGGAAGTGCAGTGTAGGGGGGGTAGAAATGTAGGTGGTGGAAAAGGTGAGGGAGAAATGTAGGGAGCGGAGTGAGGGGGGAGTGACATGAGGTAGGGGGCATGGGAGGGAGTGTATTCAGAGTATTGGACTAGTGGATGAGGGAGTGAGGTGAGGTATGGTGAGTCTGAGTCTAAAAGTAGTTTTTTTTAAAAGTCTAAGTGCGAGATAAGGGAGGTAAAGGGGAGTGAGGAAGGTGAGGGGGAGAGAGGGGAGTGGGGTTGGATGAGTGGGTTAAGGAAAGTGAGGGGGGAAGAAATGCGGGGTGTCTACCCCGATAAGTTAAATAAAATTCTAAGTGCTAAGTGAGAAAAGGGGTGAGGGAGTGTGGGTGTGGAGAGATAATGGGAAGGGTAGGAGTAATGGGTGAGTGGAGCAGAGCCGGGTTGAGGGATGCGATGGGGTTGGGAAAAGTGGGTGTCTGCCCCTATCATCACTCAAAATATGGCTAAGTATGGGAAATAAGAGAAGAGCATGAAAGAAATTCGAGAATGAGACTAAGTATGGAAGAGATGTCATTTTCTGCTTAAAATTTAAACTTGGATATATTGAGTATACAAACTTGGATTTTCGATCTGAAAAATGCATGGAGAAGCTGAGGCTGAGGGATATACAATGAACTTATAATAGTTCAAAATTTTTCACCTTCCGATATCATTTTTTTTATTAATCCAAGAGCAGAAAAATATAGGTTACCAATTTTGGTCAACAACTAGCTCCAACTATGGGATAGTGACCCCGTGTGGGTTGCTGAGAACACCAGAATCTTAAGACCAACTACCTTCTCCATTCAAATATGGAGTCATATTCAAAATGAAATCTTGTAATTCTTCTTCTTTCATGGAGTTATCTTCAAACTTCAATATAAAGATTGCCTTATTGTGCAAAATTGAACTGAAGAAACAAAATATGTACATACATGATCTACCTACCCTAACTTATTTGAAATAAAAGGGCACCTTAGATGTAGGCAGATTTCCAATGGAGCCATTCAAGCATTGATCTGATTTGTGGAATGAACTCTATCACTATGGAACACACCGAAACTTGTAACATTGAGTCAGGGACACTCTCAATATGTATTGGAGAAAGGTTGAATAATGTGTTGAGGATCTAATTGTGTTGCTTCTCCAACAATGCTCTGGAACTATAATTCAATGAAATCAATTCTTGGCTACTCAAAAATATTATTGTCTTTGAGTGGATGGAGAATTTCCAATATGAGAATACATTCATCTTTTTCCTTATCTCAAACTACTTCCAAGATTCTTGATTCATCAACAATGTTTTGAAAAGACTCTTCTTTATTGTAAAGACAATCTTTCTTATAATTCTTCTCAAGATTCATTTCTTCCATCTATTGTTCTTGCTACAAGTGCTCTTGTGATGTTTCATCCTCTATTACAAGGCTTAAATATTCTTGTATATTTGGTGGAGGCTCCTCAGTTTCATTCTCAAATTTGTTGCATGAAATATCTTCATATGGAGTATATAAGAGGCTGTAAGTTTCTTCTTGTAATTTGGAATTTTCATCTTCATCTTTAGCAACATGACTTGACTTAGAAATTTCATTCAATCTTTGATTAGATTCTTCTTGAAAGTTGGTCACTTTGTTATCTTGCTTCCATATGGGAGAGGGTGGGGGGGCCAGTAACATTTAAAACATCAACAAAAACATATGAATGCACTTTTGGGATGAATTTTTCTGCAAATGAATCTTCTAACACATCCCAACTAGTAATGGAGTTAGGCATTAATGAGCTATACCATTCAAGAGCATTCTCTCACAAAATTTGTAAAAACAATCTACATGTAACATTGTCTTCAGTGAGGTTGAAATCATGACATGTACTTTTAAAATTAAACAAGTGTTTCTCTGCATCTTCTGAAGCATCCCTAAAGAATGTAGAAAAAATTTCAATAGAAATATCATGCATTTGAAACTCTACTTCTAGTAGAATTAAAGGGGTTTTATGAAATTGCCTCCTTCTTTAGGTATTTCTTCCTTTTGTTGATTCGTGTAAAACCATTGATGGGCTTGATGAGGAATATAAAGGAGCGTCATGACATGAATTAAATCTTTTATTTTTAGTCTTTCCAATGGAGTTTCTAGGAAGTTCATTCTCTTGAACCTTTGGTGCTTCTCAGGTCTTTTTGAAATTACAAAAAAAGTGTGACATCATTCAATAATCCTTTATAAGTCCCTTTTGTTTAAAACAAGAACAAATCTTCTTGAATCTTCTTTTCAAAACTTTGAGCCATGGTGATTTATGTTTTTTCAATCTAATCTAAAGAAGGGCATCAAATGTCTTGAAAATAAATTTATCCCCAATATGGTCGCCAAAAATGTTGATGCTCAGATCTGTCAAGACCAGAACAACAACCTCATGAGGACATTAGTCCCCCGTCGTTTTTAGAGAGGTGGTTCTCCTCTTTGGCTAAAAGATATATCTTCGAATATATTGGATTAGGGAGAGTGCTAGAAAACAAACCCCAAATCTTTATTTCTTGGATTTATACGAAAATGTCTCTTCAATAACCCAATATGATATTTATGTGTAGTAAGAAGTTCTTTACAAATAAAAGATTGAAGAGGAGCTTCAATATAAGAAAATGCATATACTCACTGCCACATATATAATATTTTATAGATACATTCATATCTCCTCACAAGAGAAAGGAAAAAATATTTCAGATCATCTCAAAGAATTATAAAAGAGTATTGCAGTTAAAATGGAAGGGAATTTGATAGGTCAACCTCAAATATCTCATACTTAAAACTCAAAGTTACAAGATACAATCAAGATCAACCCCGAAGTAATTCTTTGTGGAGTCTTTCTCATAAAATATATCTGACAATATACAACATTCATTTGACAGTCACATATATGGTTGCAAATGCTCCATGATCATATATGAAAAGTCTTGGAAGATTACAAGAAAAACACTTGAGAACTCAACCCCGTGATTGTTTCAAGAATGCAAACACAAAGCTTTGAGAAAACATTGTAGAAGAAGAAAAGAATGAAGAAGAATGGAAATATTTTCTTGCTGATCAAAATATTGATTACATAATGATGGTTGGTATGTCTCTTTCTTGCTCCTTTGAATGCCCTCTCAACAATGAATTTTGAAACTCATGAAGTCTTGTTTTTTCCTTTTTAAAAGAAATGGTCTACTAACTACTTGAGTAGTTAGGGTTTTTCTTTTCTCTCTTTGAACTCCTTTTTATTTTTTAGAAACTCACTTTAATTAATACAACATCGGAGTCTCACTAATGACTTGAAGTCATTGATATTCGTGTTTTAAAGTGGCCCCCAATTTTTTTTAAATAAGATTTTATTTCGAATAATTTTTAATTTGTTGTCTCCTTTAAGAGATGTCTGTGTTTTAATTTTATACTAAGGATGTGGATATTTTGATCCATTTAAACTACTTCTTATGTGATCTTCGTCATCTTATATTTCCAACGATATAAAATTTTCCCAAATCCGTCGTCCGGATCTCAAGATATGAGCTCGTGAAGTTGAGTTGTCACGCAGACCCATTAAAAATGAAGTTGACTAATATTTTAATTTATGGGGAAAATGTAGCAACCTTAAGATTTTGAAACCTATACCATCATTTTCTACGTCGAAATGTATTCCCAACGGTATAAAGTTTGCGCGATTCCAACACCCAAAGCTCAAGTTATGACCTTCGCAATATCAACACTCAGCTACCATCGATCAAAATTGATGGGAAATTCTCAACCCTTGGATGAATTTTGTGCTCTCCATTAATTAGTTTCCATGTGTAAGGCTCTTATTGGGTTCCATGTGGCACTCCTCCATAGGCTTAAACAAATTTCCATGTCATCCAAAGAAATTTGGGCACATGCCATAAGGTTACATGTGAATAAAATAAAATACTATATAAAGTGTGAAAAATCAAAGGCGAATAATATAATAATAATAATGTTTTATGAAAAAGGGATAAGTGTGGGAGGCACGTGACTGTAGGAAAGGGTAGTGTAGTGTAGGGGGAAGGGTAGAAATGTAGGTGGCAGAAAAAGGGAAAAGGGGAGGAAGAAATGTAGGGAGAAGGGGAAAATGGGAAAAGGGGAGGAAAAAATGTAGGGAGCAGAGTGAGGTGAGGGGGTGGGCGGAGCTGTGTGAGGTGAGTGTATTCGGAGTATCGGAAAGAGTGAGGTGAGGGGGGAAGGGTGAGTGTATTTGGAGTATCACACCAGTCGATGAGGGAGAGGGAGTGAGGTGAGGTATGGTGAGTCCGATTTGAGTTTGAAAGGAGGTTTTTGAAAAAACTTTTAAGTGTGAGATAAGGGAGTAAAGGGGAGTGAGAAAGGTGAGGGGGACAGAGGGGAGTGGGGTTGGATGAGGGGGTTAAGGAAAGTGAGGGGGAAATAAATGTAGGGTGTCCTCCCCTGATAATTTAAATAAAATTCCAAGTGTTAAGTGAGAAAGGGATTGAGGGAGTGTGGGTGTGGAGAGATAAGGAGAAGGGTAGGAGAAATGAGTGGGTAGAGCAGAGTCGGGTTGAGGGATGTGAGGAGGTTGGGAAAAGTGGGCGTCTTTACCCACCATCACTCAAAATATGGCTAAGTATGGTAAATAATAGAAGAGTACGAAAGAAACTTGAGAATGAGACTAAGTATGGAAGAGATGTCATTTTCTGTTTAAATTTTAAACTTGGATATCTTGATCATACGAACTCGGATTTCCGATCCGAAAAATGTGTGGTGAAGCTGAGGCTAAGGGCTATACAATGAACTTATAATAGTTCAGAAATTTTCATCTTCCGATATCATTTTTTTTTATTAATCCAAGAGAGGGAAAATATAGGTGACCAATTTTGGTCAACAAGCCCCAATCATAAGTATTGTCATGAACAAAGAACTTCAAATTAGCTTGTAAATCGATAAGTGGTATTTTATTTATTAATCAATTTTATTTTATTTTTTAAATTTAAATTAAAAAAAACAAATTGAAAAAAGAAACTCGACATACATGTTTCTTTTTTTATTTAAAGTAAAAAAAACACATTTTTCTTTTTTGTTTTGAAAGAAAAGAAACACGTTTTTAGGAAGAATTTTTTTTTTTCTATAAAAACATATTTTTTAATGAAAAAACCCATTTAAAAAAATGAAATATTGTCTTGTTTAATGAAAGACACATTTTTTTTATGAAAAAAGAACACAGTTTTTTTTTTTTTAAATTTATATATATATATAAGTTAGATTTTGTATTAATTCCTTGCAAAAAGTACAAATGTCTGAGAGTTTTCTAGTTACTTTGCATTGGTGCCTTGTTGGGAAACCACCTTTGCCAAGCGTCCTAAGTCAAAGAGAGGAGGGAATGGTGCCCATTCGGGAAACCATCGTTGTCTGAAGTCCAATTCATATATAAGGTTGGCTACGTGGCCACGCAGGGCCAAATGTCAGATGCATAAAGACAGGATTTCTACAGTGCCGCGTAGGGCCATAATCTTGGCATCAAAAAAAGAGAAAAAGAGAAAAACACAGGAAGTATCAGTAACCTAGACCCCAATGCGGATCCTTGTAGGTCTGTGCAACCTCTGTCTTCCCCTTCTCTCATTTTTCCATGGCACTTCTTAGGTCCTGCATGAACGCCATCATGTTATCCACTCAACGCCACTGGTCATCTTCTCGTGCTTGGACATCATGCATAGTTGTTTTGATGTCTTCCAGATCCTTTTTTATGCTTCTTAGTGTGGTCAAGAGCTCATTG
>ML821147.1:362268-376504 GCA_009831015.1 Picea engelmannii
TTGTTTTGTTGATTTTAGAAAATATTTTGACATTGTTCCTATGACTAACCTTTGGAATAGGTTAGAAGAGATTAAAGTCCCTTTCGAGTTAAGAGTTGTTGCAGTAAGGCTATATGAGAAAGTTATTGCCAAGTTTAGGAACATTGAGAGCTGGTCGAAAGAAATTAACTGTAATATAGGAGTCAAGCAAGGTTCCCCCCTATCCCCTACCCTTTTAAACATCTATATTGATAAGTTAAAATATTGTTTGGAGGGTGCAGGTTGTGTTGGCCCGAATCTCACTAGTATAGTCATCATCCTTCTTCTTAATTTTGATGATATTGTTCTTATGGAAAAGAGTCACTATGACCTGGGTAAGCAACTTATAATCCTCAAGGACTTCTACTCTAGTATGAGCATGACTATGAACATTGACAAAACAAAGGTTATGATAGTTAAATCCAAAAAGATAATTTATGATACTTTTTTGTGTGACAACAATAGCTTGGGGGAAGTGCCTTCATACAAATATCTTGGAATGGATATTCACCACAAGCTCAATTGGAACTATATAATTGAGAAAAAAATAAATTAAGGGTGGAAATCTTATTACGGGCTTGAAAACAATTGTAAATCAATTAACCTTTGGATTTGGGATAAGAAAAAATGCCTCTTTCACAGTCTTGTCACTCCGGTTATCTTACATGGACGTGAAGTTTGGAGTTGCAGTATCTCTAGAGAATCCTAGAGAAAAATATCAAAATTAAGGGAAATACACCCTATCCTATCCTCCTCATAGAAACAAACATTTCTCCCATCAAGAGATTTTCTATGATCAGATATCTAACTTACAAGAACAAGATAAACAACATGGATGACAAGAGTCTCCCCAAAATTGCTTCAAACTCTAGCCAAATCCACCAACAACTCAAGTGGGGATGGCATATGTAACAAACATAAATATGGATCAAATATATAAATAAATAAATATTAACAATAATTAATAATCAATAATTGTAATACCCTTGTTTCCCCCAGTTTGTAAATATAATTATAACTGACCAAGAGACTATGACATACTAGATATGTGTGAATGTTTGATTTGATGAACCTTTTTGTTATAAAAGGTCAATGTATGTGTTTTTTGTTATTAATAGAAAAAAGATAAGTGTTGCACAACTGCTGAAAGGGGGGTTTGCCAAGATAGACCATGGATGTTATGAGAGAGATGGTGAGGAGAATCATAAATGGTTGAGATGAGCCCCCACCAAACTAGTACCTTATTGGATTTAATGACTCAAACTCAGAATAGTCCTCTGACCCATAAATGAATTACCAGTCAGACTGGTAGCTGGAAGAGTCCTCCTCAAGATTTAATGAGGAGATGGGACATAGTACCCATCTGCAAGAATTCTAGGCCTGACCACAAGCTGGAGATTCAGACCCACACAACCTTGCCGAGGAAGGCAAGAAAAGAGGTAATTCGTGGGCAGAGGCATATCTACGAAAAAAGGCAGATTCAAAAGACCAATCTTGAGAAGAGAAAAAGAGCTCTTGCAGCTCTTTGGTTCGAGGAAGAATTGAGAAATAAGCTTGTTTTGGATGTAAGAAGTTGCTGGTAGATTTTTCAGTCCAAGATGATAAACGAGGATGACGAGGGACTGTGAAAGTACTCGTACAGACCTCCTTGCTTGGTACAGAGAAAAACAATTGCCAAGATCTCGTGGGAGGAGGAGAGTAACCTCTGTCCCTGACTATCATTGAGCAAGAAGAAGGAGTCTCTCTCAGAGCATCATGGTCTAGCTCGGGGGTGGCCAGTGGTAAATTCGTTCAAGAGTGGTTGTGCCTATGGTTGGGTGGAAACAAGCACCCCTTTCAGCAATCGCTTCACAAATTTTGGTTTTCTGATAAGTATTTTCATACTCTTTGTGTTGAAATGGAAATAGTGATTGAATACATATATATGTTTATGACTGAGTTCTGTGTCGAATGATTAAGGTAGAAATATGTAATGTTTTTCTATGAACCCATGTTTGAATGGTATTTATCTTGTCTCCGCTTAGCATCTAGAGAGCTATGGGATGTAAGTCTGCAATATTGTTGGGGAAGGACTTACTGAGAAGCTTAAGTCCTGTCGGCATCTAGAATCTACCTTCGCGGGAATATTAAGTTCAAACCTGATGGAAGGAGGGTGCCTCCTTTAGAACTTTCACCCGTGTGACCAAGGGCTCATGCATGTGTCCTTAACCAATTCAAGGCTAAGAGGTTAGCGCGTAGTCCACGAGAGTTTTCGAAGGACCCATGTGACCAAGGTCTGGGAACCCTACGCTAGGCCTGAAAGGAGCTGAGCCCTTTTGGCTTCGGAACTCCAGGAGTTCGGAGCTCCGGAGTGTTTCAACCTTACCATTTGTAAACGAGCCAAAAGCAATTGGTAGTTACGATTACCCATAAGGTTTACCGATGCCTGGAGGTCTCCCTAACCGTGGCTAATAGACCTATCCCACCGTTAAACCCTCATCCAATTACCCATCACGAAGTGAAGCGAGCCACAGATTTGAGGGTATTCAAGAGTCCCCTTGGTCATTGGACTTATGTCGAGGTAAGTTCGATGAAGTTCTATTTCGGGAGGACAGAGATGCTATAGCACCAAACTCCCCGAATTATGAAGTTACGAATTGATGTGAGTTGTGGATCTGGGGAGTCCGTTAAGAACCCCTCTTAACCGTTCGATCAACTGGTGGAGGGACTCACATACGGTACTTTGGTGGAGTTCTGCTTCGAGAGAGTAGAGAGGCCATAATGCCAAAAACCCTGAAGGCCGGAGATACGAAGTGACAAGGACCGAAGATCTAGAAACCCTTCGGGATCTCCCCTGACCATTAGATCTAGGTCATGGTCAGCCCAACGCTGACCACTCTGGGAGTAAGGAGTAAGTTACACCATGGATTCCACGAACGCCGAAGTTATGAAGTAACGGAGGCCGTAGATCAAGGGATCTACGTGGACACATCTCGAATGGGATATCTAAGGGCGTAGGAAGGCCATCGGTCCAGAGTGATGGGGCAGAGTGACATCATCTAGGGTGACATGGACCCATGATTGACGTGCCATGTGTCACCTAGATTCGTATGTTTCACAGACCCTATGTGCCCATTAAAACATGACATGTGTTACCCACTGTAGGGGCCACATGTCATATTTTCCTTGCCACGTGACACCCCTGGCACTTACCTGTTTGGTCCATATGACGAATGGAATGCTCGAGACCCACTTTTCCTTGCTCTGCATTTAGCATATCACCACGTGTGAGGGTGGACCCTTCGGGAGTCCAGAACTTCGGTACTCCAGAGGTTTGGGATGCAATGTCCTGGGTAAGTTGAAAGGCTTGAAGGTCGAAGCCACGTGGAGAGATTCTGGGCTCCTTTGGGAGTTCAGAAATTTAGGACTCCAGAGGACATGCATTCAGAAAGGAAAAAGGGATGTTCAACGCCGAAGCATTGAACGCTGAATTCCCCTCTAACCCCTGTGTTAAATATGGATCAATTCCCATCGTTGGATTGGACGGTGGATGAACCTCCCCTGTGGGAGGTAGGAGCCTAGAGATGGTATGAGTGAGATGGACCCACCTGGCTGCCACGTGGCCCTCAACTATTTATGCTCGAAGAACTTAGAGAGGCCATAAATTGCAAACCCGAGGTCGAATTAGAGCTCGAAAACAGTAGCTAGAAAGCTACGGGTGAGTAGAAGAGGATGAAGACCTCGGAGGGATGATTCAAGATAATTAGAGTAAGCAAATTTTTGATGCCCCATCTCTAAGAAGGGTACTTAGGGATCGAGCGTATTACAACAATTAATAAAGAGACACCTTCTTAATGAAAAGTCATGTAACTTAGCGAAAGGGCACCCCTGTGTGGGTATATATATAGCCCTCATTCTCATTGTAATCATCTCATATCTTATTCATACTATTCATTCTTAAATACATTTGTTTAATATGTGGTGTCCTCGACCATCATCCCATTGGCTGGGCAAATGCTACTGCGTGGAAGTTCATTCTCATACTTATGTAAAATGCATTTAAATGAAGTTAAATGGCTTAACAGAGTAACATATAATTACCGCCATCATACAAAATTAATGAAATCAATAGTAAGCATCATCACAATGAAATGCATGATAATATAGTAAGTATCACAGTCTAACATCACATATAAATTAAGTACAACATTAATACTTATCTTTGAAGCTATAGTAACTCCACCTACCACGTCTAGACCTTCCACGAACCTCCCATCCTTATACCACGCTACTCATCACTCTCAGCAGTGGGTCACCCCCGAGCTGGGACCAAGCTCCACCCAAGGTAAGGGAATCCTAAACTAGGTTGAGGTTACAGGGAAAATGTACAAAATAACCGGAAGGATTCTTCCCAGGATGCCTTCTTACGCCCACTACTCATGGACACTCATTCCCCACATGTTTGTTCTGCCCGGGAGTATACACCTTCACAAGCACAGTCCAGCAGTGCTTCACCTCCCTCTTTGGGCCTCGACAACAAGCCAAATCAGGAAGTCTCAGAGCTTCGTAGCTGGTGATGGACTCTCTCTGGGAGAAAACCACTTCCCAACAGACTCCTTCACCTGGAAAGAGCTGCTCATAGGCCTGACAACCTACCTCTTCAACCACGGGCCTAACCACTCGACTCTTCCACCAACTTCCACTTCAATTCCCGCAACGTGAGGATAACAACGACAACAATAGCAATTCGGTTAACTCACGGGTGACAGCCTGTTGGCGACAATAATATAATTTCTATTGTTTGTAAGATGACTACATAGGGTCTCTAAATTTTCATTACTCGTCATGAGCATTCTCACTAAACGACACTTGTCACTTGTCTCTTTTTACATATCTTCTTTTCGATTTTTGTTTTCATGACTGTAAGCATGAAAACTCGCGGCTGGAATTGACATTTTGTTTTGATTTGTGATTAAAGGAAGACTACTCATGTGGTTTATTATAGAATTGTCATATTTTTTCTATGAACATGATTGTTCTCCTTGTTTATAACCCCTTGGTTCTAAACATGCCTTGGTTGCATAAGTGAAAGACCTCCATTCATTAATATTCGATTGATATTGATGGAGTTTTGATTCATGAAACTTTGAATTATTCAATTGTTATTCGATGCATGTACCTTTGTGATTAATCCATGAATGTGCGTACTATGGTTTTCAAAGTTATCTGATCCTAATACGTACCCAATGCCAAGGTGTCATACGAAGCACAACATGCCATTACTCTTTTGTATGGTCTCGGGCTTCACAATTTTGTTCCCACGCATGGTGATTAACACCTCTGCCTATCGTTTGAATTGTCATAGCATTGTTTTGTTGAGGCTTGGGGCTATGGCTCTGTGGCTTTTTATCAAACCCTACCTATGAGTTCTGTGTTGATTCCCTTCTGTTCACCATGGCTCCAGTGGTAAGGATCGAGCCAAATGACATCCAAACCTTGCTATCATATGATAACGCCAAGGACGATTTAGAAAGGAATGGTTGGCATTTGTTCATTGAAAAATTTAAGGGTTTCAGTCTTCAAGTTGCCCAAGAGTTTTCCTTGACCTTCGATGGCTGCAGGGAAAAGATAGGTGACATGCAGTTAGAAGTAACAGAAGAGTTATTAAGCCAAGCCATGAGTTTGCCAGTTCTCAAGCAAAAATGGTTCAAGAATGCAAAAGTTGAAGAGGTCCCCTGGACTTTAATGTTCACCTCACGAAAAATTACTAGTTGTGATCGAGGTATGCCAGTCTCATCCTTAAAACCTAGGTGGCATGATCTACTTGCTATTGTGAAGCAGTTCATTACGTGTGAAGGAAGATTCATATTAGTTTTTCTGTATCATCTGCGCTTGCTTATGAGTTTCATTGGCTTCCCGTTGAATATGCCCTGCTTCCTGCTTAGAAGTTTGTATAAGATGGGTAAACGGTTTAGGAAGCAAAGGTATGATTCGAGTTTATTTCACCATGGGCTCATTAAAATTATCCTTGTGCACCAGTTGCAATTACAAAATGATTGTTGGGATGCATTTATTTCACAAAATGGCTTTGGTAACAGTGAGTTGGGATAGGTAGATAAACTGGTCATTATTGAACCCTTGTGAACACTACAACCTCTTCTCCACCACTCTTTCCCTGTGATATTTCCCTTAATAATGAACCCTTGACTTACCCTGATGTCACTCGACAGGACAATCAACCGGGTTTGCATCCAAAGGATAACACTAAAAATGTTATAAAACCTATAGGGAAGAAGCATAAGGGCAATGTCGATGTTAATTTCAAGAATAAAAGGGCTGGTCGTTTGATTTCACGAAGTGTTCGAAATAAAATCAAACCCTGTACAGACACAAACAACATGATTAATGTGAGCGAAGATTCAGACTCGGAAATCGAAATATTCTTGGCTGAAGAGGACCCTGTGTCATACGGGCTCTATCCTGACACACCCTATGACTATGTAAACAACTTGCCTCCATGTCTAAAGGATAACCCATAATTCCCGAGCATTCAACTCTGTGATAAACCTACCTTTCGCGTGGACGATTCTCCAACCCTTAATGATGTCAGTGCCAATGCATAGTCCTTACAGCCACAGTGTGATGAGTGTTGATCTTGGATAGACAAGTATTATACTGATGTGCCTCTGCTACAGTCACGACTTAAATCTTTAAAAAACCAAGTGGATTTGTTGACAAACGAGAACAATAGACTCCAATCCATAACTCCAGCAAAGGAGAAACGCCTAAAAACTACAGGCCGTGTCATTTTCAAGAATGTATAGGCAACAACAACAATCGTAAACTCCAAGATTGCTTGATATGTTTTAATTCTATGATTTGAGGTATGATCTTTTTAAATTTTAGCATGATTTTGTCACTCTCAAGATAGGATATACGTTTTGATTGAATAGATTATTTTTATTATAAAGATTAGTTTGTTTTGTTTATTGAATAAAATATGATTGTAGTTGCTATTATAACTAGCTACAGAATTGTAAGATTCTATAGCCAGTTAGAAAAATTATAATTGCTTGATTTGACAATTGAAAACATATCTAAAATCTTCCCATTTTCATTTGTTTTCAGGAACCCATAATTTCCAAGGAGATATGAGGCACTGTTGAGATCTCCCAACCATATCAACTTTGTGTTTTTAGTAAATAGATTAGGTTGTTGGTATTTTTATTCAATGAAATCAGGGTGGTTGCATCCCCCATATTTTTGGAACAGATTTGATATTATCAACAGGAAACAATTTTGTTTCTTGGAACCTATATAAGCATGTTATTTTGTACACATTGCATCATCTCAACCTGGGGCAAGACTATGGATTTTTCATTTACAGACTTGAATGGAATATAATACTCATCATAGCTTTAGCTTTTCCGTATTGTGGTTTTATTCAAGTCATGTTCATTTCAATTTGTAAATAGATTATGATTGCTTTCGCTGTCATGGTTTACTACAAGCTGGTATGATAAAAGTTTATATATTATCCATGTTTCATGTCTCAGATTTAACACACAGTAATCATGCGTTCAAACTTGAATTAAGAGATTTATCTTTGATTGAGCATTTATACGCAAGTTCTCACAACAAGATTTATCTTATTGTGGTTGCTTGTAAAGTTATGAGATTGATGTGATCGTATCTCTTATGTGTTCTATCATTCAAATTCCATCACTGTTGCTTCACATTTATTAGAAGCAATTGCAGGAACTGGTGCAGGTTTACCTCATTGGATGAGGTGACTGGATGCTACGATGTGAACAGATATTCAATGTGATAACAGGTCAACACTGTTATTTGATTTCATTAGTATAATAGATATAGAAGTTCCCTGTAGTTAAAACACTTTTTATCATCTGTTATTTCTTTTGTTTAATTAAATAGTTTGATATTCGATTTCTTTTATATAAACATTATAAGAAAACAAATCATAAAGATTAGATAATAGCTTTACTGTTGTTTAAAAAAATCAATTTACATTCGATTTTCACGGATTTAGATTAAAATTCATATTTTTTACATATTATATATATATTAGAAATATAATTATTTGTATATATTGTGCATATGATAAGTAGAGTTATTTTATAAGTACTAATTAGTTAAATCACATAGATATATTAGATGTATGTATATTTATTAGCGATTGTTATTTATTAAATCATTGTTTTTCCTTTAGTTATTTTTCACTCTCTTTAGGACTTAGATCGGCCAACAGAGCCGCTAAACTCGTCGGAGTGAATTAATCCAAACGACTTGGGTTAATTGGACAACCCCGGACCAGATTCACTCCTCCAGTTGACAAGCAGTCAATTTCGCCCGTCAACACAGCCACAAAAAGAATTTGGGTATGGACATCCAAAGACGGCAACAGACCACACTAAGACACAACATGGTTCAGGCCATATCCAGGATGTTTCGTCTTCACAATAAAACAACACAGATTGGCTTCACGGTTCTCTATTTTTAGAGATGCGTGAGGTTATGCAAAGGTCGATTCCAGAGCTCAACATAATTCATGGAGGATGGGAAAATGGATAGCGAACAATCTTCCCGTGAGGGTTTCCTTCACTGTGTGCGGGTATGAAGAGGCATACACATAGGCAAAACGGTTTAGACGCCCCCAGGTCCCCCCAAACTCAGACGGAGGATGACAGAATGAGGAGAGAACTCCCTCCACGACTGACTTCTGTAGCTTTTAACTGCATGTGCCTGGGCCGACACATGTTGCCCATGAAGCTACATGCGCTCCATCAACATGAATTCCTCTCTAGGATCTTAGGACAACACTCAAAATTGTCCACCTTAGTTTTAAAGAAATAAAAATAATAAATTAGTATTCCTTTCTAGAGGTAAGCCCCCTAGATTAGCCCCTCGGCCCAAATCTTAGCCTTTCTTTCCACCTTTCAGCCCCCATTCCCTTACCCACTCCGTGGAAGCTTAGTCCCCCATCACTCATTCATTGTGGTCGGTCTACACGCAACGACGTTCATATTTTTATTAACGTTTTGCATAATTACATATACAAAAACAGGCTCCTGGCCTTAACACTTAGGCTGTCCAGCCTAATAAACTCATAAGCCTTACCAAATTATCAATACTCGGCTCACAAACCTACAAAACATGATTTACAATTCATAAACATGATTACAACAAGGCTTGTCCTTGGGGATATTACATAATATATTACTTGTCCCTATGGATTTTGTTACTCAATTCAAAATATTTTGGATGTGTGTAGTCTAAACCAAACTGATTAATTACAATTGGTATTAGAGTGAGTCTAATCCTGGCCATTGGCCACAAGGCTTTTAGTCAAATTCTGTTTCCTTTGGCAATAACACCATCCACCATTGGGAACATAATTATCAATTAGAGTTTCTCTGATTTCCTCAGGTCTTTGACCACATATCAACCTTTGGCCATTTAAAGCTCATAAATTCCATTGCAGATAAAAGAAAATAAGAAATCAAGAAAAATAAATACCTTGAAGACACAGAAATTTTATCGAACCAACTGAGTGAAAAAAGAAATATATATATATATTAGAAAAATGAATTATATATATATATATATATATATATATAGAAAAGAAAAGAATTTTACTACCATCAAGGATCAAGGATCCATACATGACACAACCATACAAATCAATTAATTTGCTCGTACGAATTTCACACACATTGTGTCGAACTGAAGACCATACATTTAATGTTTCACTCAGCTGCCATACACCCATATGTTACCACTGCACATGTTGTCATTCAATTCGTACCATTGCAGTTGTCATATAGGATTATACCAGCCATCGCCAATACCAAATGGCATTGGCTAAACGTTCTACCTTTTGGGATTTTTGGCCGAAATCCGACGAAGTAAATTTAGATAAAATCACTATTTTCTGTTGTTTAAATTGCATTTATGAATGCATAAATGGATTCAACATGCTGAAAAAGCCATGGGACACTCGAATTATACAAACTTAACCACTCAAATCTGCAGATCCAACCATTCATCACCAGATTTCGAGCAAAATCAAACGGAAAATGTTAATGGAAAACATCCAAAAGGTAGAACGTTTAGACCACTGCCTACCAAATTGTTGATATGTCGTACTTCTTCAAGCCGCCATATCTGTCCATATAATTGCCTTAATAATAAATTAATTGTTGCTAAAACCATACCAATACAATAACAATTAAAAAAAAAGAGTTATAATGGCATGACCATTCCATACCGTCGCATTTATCCTTCAACTTTAAATTAATATCCGTATGTATCAATAAATAAGTGGATTAGTGGGGCATTAATAAAATCTGTACACACCAATAATTAAGTGGATTAGTTGATCATTAATTAAATTTCCATCGACATAGTTTGAAGTATTATGATCACAAGAACATAAGTGTGGGGATCGTATGTCTCATAGCTTAAGGGTGAAATTTTAAGAGTGAAATTTCAAGCTTGCTTTAATTCCCAAAGCTATTTATAAAGTTAAAAGGGGATACATTATTATATTCCCAAAGCTCATATATAAGGCTAATTTTCAAGAAGATAAGGAGTGACTTTGAATATTAATATAGAAATGTACTATCTAAAAGTGGAAAAGTTACTATTAAAATAAAAAGGGACTATCAAAGAAAATAAAAATATATAATAATAATAATTTATTTTTAAGTTCATGACCAAGCCAGACACCAAATTGGTGTATGAGATCTCTTGTTTGTGGGACAAGGGACCCCCTCCACGCAACGATTTGACTGTTAAAGTCTACAGAGGTATACATACTCTACCACCATTTGGATTTGAACCTGTGACCTCCAAGGAGGAAACACATTCTCTTAACCATTAGGCCCACTCAGGTTGTATATATAATCTAATTTTAAGGTCATGACCAAGCTAAACAACAAATTGGTGTATGAGACCCCCTTGTTTGTGGGACAAGGGACCCCTTCCGCACAACAATTTGTCTGCTAAAGTCTACGAATGAATACATGCCCTACCCCCCTCTAGATTTGAACTTGTGACCTCTGAGGAGGAAACACATGTTCTTAAACATTAGGCCCACTCATGCTATATATTATATATATATTCTAGAGAAAGTATAAGCTAGAGAAGTTTTCAAGGAAGTCATTGAAGAATTTTTATAAAGGTGTTATTTAAATCTCAAGGAAAAGTAAGGGCATATAAGATTTATAATCAAGTATTATTTATCGCAAAATTATCGACAAAAGCAAAAATAGAGTTTACTAATGAGAAATGAAGATTCCTTAAAACTTCAGGGAACTCTGCTTCAGTGCTACTTAGAGTCAAAGGGACTCTTGGAGGGAAATATATCACTATTTCTATTGCACCCACTGGATGTAATAATTATATTAGTACTAAATTTGCTAAACCAGTTAGCGATTCCTGAGTCAAATATAATTGAAAAACAAGACTTCTGTAATGAGAAACAATATGACATAACCGATTTACAACTGAATATTGAGGATTATACCTTTGTATCAAATTCATTTTTGGATCTTTATGGAGCGATGAGGGTGACATACTTCTGGGTTCACCCTAGATGGAAACACTAGGGTATTTTATCTTAAACACGAAGAAGAAGTTTTTGACATTCTCATATAAAAAGAAAAAGATAACATTACAAGACACTACATTGGAGCCAGATTCAGTAACACTAGAAGACTTTAAAAATATCTCAAAGGTAATACTTTAAGAAAATAAAAAATCAATATAAAAAATGCAAAAAGAATTTGACAAAGTTATTGAAGACCAAAATGGAGAAATTTCTTGCCTCAAGGACCACAATAAAAAATTACTTACGAAGCAATATGGTAAGAGATTAGAACAAGAAAAGGAGGATCTCGAGGAAGAATTCAAGAAGAACCTCTCAAAGAGAAGAAAAAAATTTGTGCTTAAAGAACCTTAATCAAAGGTTATTGGAACATATTAGGATTTTAAAAGATGAGAATAAAGATACTAAGAATACAGTAAACAATCTAGAAAATGAAGAATTTTTACGTATAAAGAATATAATCAAAACCTACTTACACAAATAAAAATCCTAAGAGTGATAAGAAGTCGCTAGAAGATAAGTTAGAACAATGTATCAAGGAAGAAGCATCGAAGTCTTCAAGTGAAAGAATCAAAGTTAAGGAGAAATGAACAAATATAGATCCAGTTAATATCACAACCCAGGAAGATGTCAATCTAGCAAAACAAAGAACATACTTAGATGTTGTAGTACAAATGATGGAAATTCCAAGTGTAAGTTCATCAATTAACCAAGCAACATCAATGTGTAAAGAAAATCACATACCTAAATTAAACCAAGAAAACACTACAAGCATGATAAAAGAAAATAATGTTATAAGAACACCTTATTGACATCCAAATCATAAAAACAAATATTTGAAACAATCAGAGTATCAATATCACTTAGGTCGAGAATAACTAAATTATCACTTGAAAGATATTAATACCGATGCAATTAAGTCTCATGATAACAGTTCATCGTGGAAGTGCAATGTTCCACAAAGGATTGAATTAGGATGGTCAGATCCTTTTACGGTTTGAAAATTTTGCTCAACACTCAGAGGTTCACATTGTCACGTATCATTAACTACGACAAAACAAAGAATGATGTGACAACATTACATGCCAAGGAAAAAGACGTCCAGTCCTTTCCTCACTATGCTTTGAGGACAAAACATTTCTAAAGAAGAAGGCAGTGTAACAAACATAAATATAGATAAAATATATAAATAAATAAATATTAACAATAATTAATAATTAATAAAGAGAAACCTTCTTAATGAAAGGTCATATCTCTTAGCGAAAGGGAACCCCTGCATGGGTATATATACAACCCTTATTCCCATTGTAATCATCGCATATCTTATTTATACTATTCATTATTAAATACATTTATTTAATATATTAGTTGTCCATATGGATTTTGTTACTCAATTGCAAATATTTTGGATGTGTGTAGTTTGAACCAGATTGATTCACTACAACATAAAGATGCCAAATCTTGGCTAAATCATTGGGTAATACAATAAGAAGCCACCATACAGAATACCGATAATATTGCAAATATTATCACTTCTAAATTTAAGGAGAATATGTGGTGTGATACAATATGAGAGGATTAAAGGAAACTAAGATACTACAAGGAGGTGGTCAACCCTAATTTAGAAGATCAAACGTACCTTTCAGTTTTGAGAAGTGCAAAGAAGAAAATCAATATTGCTAAAATAAGAACAAACTCTCACAAGCTACATAGTGAAACTAAGCATTGGACAATTCCCAAAACACCCTGGGATAAAAGAATCTGCCATCTTTGTGACACTAGGAGGGTTGAAAATGAAAAACACTTCCTCTTAGATTGCCCTATCTATTCCCAAATTATATCTCGATTTAAAAATATTTGCCACAATATAGATCTTCCTAACCTCTTAAGTCATCAAAACTATGGTGATCTTGAAACACATCTCTCAATATTTTTTGAGTACATAAATACAATTATAAAGAACTCAAAGTAATATCTTACCTTCTTAAGGTCCAATAAACCAATTAGTCTCAATAAACATTAATCATTATCACCATCACACACTCACACATATTTATTTATTTACCATTCTAATATACTATTCACTAATTCCTCTCCCAACCTTTAATTTTCTATCTACTAAGTTATAAGAAACATAAACTACCTAATGTCTATTTCCACAGTTAATTTAATTAGTAACCTAATAAACTTCCTCAAAGTCATCATTAATCAGTAAACTAACCCCGTAGGTGATATTGCTAAATAATAAATATATCCTAAATTACTCAGAATCTATATAAACCTAAAAAAATTCAAAGGTCGATCAAAATCCTTCTCCCAATCTTTTCAGCAATAGTGGCATCTTCCACAACAAAATGGTCTTCAGTCAGACTTGAAAACTCCATGGGTTGATCAGTTTATCATCATCAGCTCCAACTTAAATGGTTCTCTGCAATGCCATTTCAAGGAAAATTGTCACAAGGTGTGAACCATCCTCTCCCCCTCTCTGGTCTTCTTCAAACTTTTCAAGGAAAGTTGCTTCAGTTTGTCAGGCAGTTGTGAAACAAAATCCAAAACCAGACTGGACATTACGATCCAATAACCTCAATATAATAAGCAAGGAAGAAGTAT